>JAFIDM010001028.1:2420760-2466808 GCA_023159025.1 Thereuonema tuberculata
CTGACTGCCTCTAACGAACTCATTTCTTCTGGAGGAAGCTCCTGTTACAGCTGACTGCCCTAACAAAGTCACTTCTTTAGGAGGAAGCTCATGTGGCGACTGACTGCCACTAACAAACTCACTTCTTCTGGAGGAAGCTAATCTTGTTAGAATATATCGGGTGACCAAGAAATAACAGGAGGTGTTCGGAGCCCTATACCGTGTTATGCTGCACGAAATAGAACAAAATTTGGCCACCATACACATTAAATTATGCGGTTTCGATTTGTCAAGAAAAAAAAATAGTATCAAACAACGCCGATAGGGGAAATTCTGGCGCTGCAAGCGCATAATGTGTGAAAAAAGAATACATAACTGCCAATGCAAACAGTAAATAACAACACACCAAATACTAATGAAAAACGTTTGTTGTAGCAAGCTACAAATTTGGCTCAGAGTGACACCAGCCTGATGTTATACTAATTGCATGTGGTACACGAGGTTTTCGACGGTGGCTCGCAGCATATCGGGATTTATTCGTCTGACATGTAATGTTATTTGATCTTTTAAGGTAGGAATGTCAGGAACATGTACTTGATACGCAATGCTTTTCAGGTAGTCCCACAACCAGAAATCGCAAAGATTCAGATCAGGGTACCTCGCAGGCCAATTCATTGGAAATGTGCGACTAATTACTCAAGCGTCTGTGAAATGTTGACGCAGGACATCCTTCACCCGACGTCCGATGTGCGGTGGCGCACCATCTTGCATGAACATGGTAGAATCGATACAATTTCTTTGCTGCGGTTAAGGTATCACAAAGTTCTCGAGCATAGCGGCATACCTGTCGGAATTGACTAAACAAGTCACTAGTCCATTTCTACCAACTTCTTCATAAAAGTACGGGCCGATGATAAAACAAGCACACACCAAACTGTGACTTTCGGCGAATGTAAGGGGAACACTTGACCAACGTATGGATTTGTATCAGCCCAAATACGGCAGTTGTGTGTGTTGATATCATCGTGCACTTGGAAGTGAGCTTCATCGCTCCATAATATCCGCCACGGCCACTCATCATCCGCTTCCAATCGAGCCAAAAATCTCAAAGCAAACTCTAATCGGTATTTGTCCCCTGGGAGCAATTCTTGAATGGGTGTTATCTTCTTCGGATAAAATTTCAAGATCTTTCGCAATATCTTCTGCTCCGTCGACAACGGGATATCTGTTTTTTATTATATATGAATTGTATATATCTGTTTTGTATTATATCTAAATTAGCTATCACCTGATCCTGAACGGCAGTGCAACTTCTTCCACTTGTTCCTGCTTGATATATTTACTTCCTCGGCCTGGTTGCACACCAAGAGTTCCTGTTCTTTCAAATTTTTCAACCATTCTTCGTAAGTTAGTTATGGTCATCGGTCCTCTACGTAACTGTTTTAACCGCCGGTATTCACGAAGGGATGCATTGGCATTTTCATCCCGCTGATAAAACAGCTTGACTAATAAGGCACGATCACGTAGTGACAACGTCATCGACGGGCGACTTGTTGCAGAAAGACTAGAATTCCCGCAACCCATCCTTTTATCCTCGATATCGTGTCACAAAACACCCGTATATACAAATTTCATGCTGCATTTTTCGACCGCAGCGCCAGAATTTCCCCTATCGGCGTTGTTTGGTACTAATTTTTTTTTCTTGACAAATCGAAACCGCATATTTTAATGAGTATGGTGGCCAAATTTTGTTCTATTTCGTCCAGTACATAACATGCTACAGGCCTCCGAACACCTCATGTTATTTCTTGATCACCCGGTATAAATATATATAAATAATGATTATATTAAATCTGAAGTTTTCATATTGTTACATGTTGAATAGGCCGATCTCCCTCTACTATAGTAGACTGGTCTGAATATGCATCCCAACAGCAGAGTTGACTGTCCCAGCCGTGCCAGAAGGATGCTCGGACAATAAATAAAATGAGCAGAAGAGTCAAGCAAAGTCGAATAGGCAGTGGCAGCCAATCACAACAGGAGCTTCCTGAAGAAAAAGTGAGTTCGTTAGTGGCAGTTAGACACAACAGAGGCTTACTCCAAAAGAATTGAGTGTATTTCAGTCAAAAAACATGCTTCCTCCTGAGTAAGTAAGTTCGTTACTGATAGTCACCCGCAACAGGAGCTTCCTCAGAAGAAGTGAGTTCGTTAGTAGCAGTCAATCACAACAGGAGCTTTCTCCAGGAGAAGTGACTTCATTACTGGCAGTCACCCCAACAGGAGCATCTTCCAGAAGAAGTGAGTTTGATAGTGGCAATCAGACTCTACAGGAGCTTCCTCCAGTAGAAATAAGTTCTTTAGTGGCAGTCAGCCACAGCAGGAGATTACTACAGAAGAAATAGTTCCTTAGTGGCAGTCAGCCACACCTGGACCTTCCTGCAGAAGTGAGTTCGTTAGTGGTAGTCAGCCACAAAAGTATCCTCCTTCTCCTCCTATTGAAGGGGAGAGAACGTTGATGGCAGCCAGCGCCTTAAGAACCTTTACTAGTCTAAGAAGAAAAAGGGATCCTATATTGAATAGAAGGAGTTCTATTCCTGGAGAAGAGAATAGAACAGCCGAGGGAAGCAGCAGCCCACCCTGACAACTAAGGTTCCTGATATAGGACAGCCGAGGGAAGCAGCAGCCCACCTGACAACTAAGGTTCGTGATACAGGACAGCCCAGGGAAGCAGCAGCCCACCTGTCGACTGAGGATCGTGATAAAGAACAGCCCAAGAAAGCAATAGAAGGTGATAGAAGGTTCCAGTTGCAGGATGAGCCTAGGGAGGCAAAGACCCAATTGAAGTTGCGAGATCCAGGCCCGGTACGACAACGAAGCCCAGTTACTGGATCAGGACTTGGAACGATTACGAGGAAGAAAGCTGACGGCCCAACTGAAGGGAAGAAAAAGGAACAACTAGTATAGATGCTCGGAGACCATCCAAGGTCCGTACCACAAGTCTGGTCTAAAGAAAATTAGGCGCCCAGACGATTCTCTTATTTTCGACTATTTGTTTTCTATTTCACACTAATCTTTATTCAAATTGATTAGTTATCATTCCCATCAGTTTCGTGAGTCTGAAACTGTTAAATGTATGAAACAGCTGTTTTAGCTACAGGCAGTAAATTATCTCAGTGGAAACAATATCACCATTTTTAAAATATCTATTTTGATCATTGATTCTCATCTCGGTCAATCTAGAAGTCTCTCCAATAACTAACATATTGCAATTTGCACAATCAGTCTTATAAATAGCATGATGCTTGTTTTTATTTCCCTTTCGGATAACTAAATTTTCTATTTTAAGACATTGTTGTTGTATAACAGTAAATCCAATATATCTTGAAGAACTTTCTTACCTCCAAACTTAAAAGAATTATTGGTTTCAACACAACAGTCTTATTATATTGAAAATTTAGTACTTCTTTAAATGTATGATAATCATTTAAACTATATTTCATATAATTTATAATTATATTTCATGTAATTTATAATCATTAATAACATCTTCAATTAATGTTAGGGAATAAAATAATTCAGTGAAAACAAAATTTTCAAATTGTATAATTCAGTTCGAAATAAATCTTCATCAGAATTTGTCAAATCAATTCTTTTAATGTCATCAGAAAAAGTAGCTGTTTTGTACTTAAGCAATGCCCTGAATAATAATTGACAACATGGTTGCTTTTGTAGTCCTTACAAAAGTTTTTCATACACAATTTCCTTAAATTGTTTTTAAAAAACTAAATATTAAGAAATGCAATTCTTTCAGAACTTTCTTGTTCATAAGTAAAAGAAATACTTTTATGAACGGAATTAGGAAAATAATTTAAATTGCTCTTCTGATTCATTCCATAGAATTAAGGCGTCATCAACATACATATAGCATTCAAAATTAGCTTTTTATCTGCATAACTTCTAAAGGATTCATAAAAATATTACATAAATTGCCAAATTTTGAAGAATCCATAGGGAAACCAGAAATTTGTTTATAAAAAATCATCGTTAAAATTAAAAAAGTGTTGAAATATACTAAGTGGAACATACTATGTCATTTGTATTTCGTATTATTTGTGCATTTATATTCTCTGCTTGATAAAGAAAAACACAAATAAACTTTTCCGAAAATTCGTAGGCTATGGACTGTTAGATGTGTCTTTGAAGAACTGAATTATATCCTGAGCTTGAATTAAATCTTTTTGTAATTGTAATACAGTTTCTTCAGCAGCAATCGCCAGAGCGTGTAAAATCAACATAGCGTGTAAGAAATGTTAAATTCCAATAAAATATTTTCACAATTTTTTTTCAATGTGATGTAGAAAAATGTTAGCAATAACCTTGACTGATCGGATAACCCATACGACACCAAACCTTTGTTGGTATAAATCGCCCTAATATACAAATCTCTGTCAACGTTAATAGTAGTGAACAAGGACACTACAATTAAAGAAAAAAATTATCATTTTCGTGAAGGGTAAGTGTTGATTTAATTTCATGCATAATTCAAATGAATTTTTAATATTTAACTGTGAATTCATATCTTCTAATGAGTTTAGTAATTCAGACAGAAATTTGGCAAAACAGTACGTGTAAGATTTTCTGAAATCTACAATTGGCCCTAAAGCAATATCGTGTTTGTGTATTTAGATTATTATAGATTTGAACAGAAATAAATATCTTATCTTTCTATCTTTTTCAATGTGGTGTTGAGATTAGTTTTCACTTTTTCATTAGTCGCAAATTCATCTTCTTTCGTAAATTTAGGTGGAGGTATTTACATAAGTATCATAAGTATCACTACCTAATTTAGTCATTTTATTATCATACTCTGTTGTGACTAAAACCACTACACAGTTACTGTTCGGTATTATTTACGAGAGCCTTCAACGCTTTTGCGCATGCGTCAGGTGTCCTTCGATTTCATTGAAATAGAGGTTGTTTACTTTTTATCAGTGTTAGTTTACTAGTAGCTGCGTTCTATTTGCGATTTTCAGGAAAGAAATATGAAAAGAATAAATACTATTGCAGAAATGCTCCTCCTTTATTTTTTTCTTAAAAGCGAAAATGTCCAAAAGAATTTCATAGCAAAGTGCCCATCTCAGCGTATCACCCCTCTTCGGAGTAAAATCGTCCGCCAGTCGTGGATCTGCTTTTTGAAAACGAACAGTACCTTCACTCGGCTTTGTAATAATAACATTGTTGCCGAACAGATTTATTGTCAATATTAATGTTCAGCAAGGGGTAGGGGTGTCTTGAGATCGGGTGGTCTACACTGTATCTATTCGTCTCCAACGGCGGGGAAGCGAACTGGCTTTCTTCGGCGATGACAAAGAGCTTCTTCGCCGCAGACTCTCCTTGAGTCTTTCGGGATTTCTCGTCTCCAACTGCGGGGAGGCAAACTGGCTTTCCTCGACAATGGCACAGCTTCTTCTCCTTACGGCTCCTGCCCTACCCTCCTCTATTCCACAGAACCTCCTCCTTTTATTACAAATCCATGCCTTCTCTCGCCTCCTGAGTGCCCTACTACCTCCAGAGGTCAGTTAGGGTTGAGTCCCTTGTCATCGTCCTGGGGGAAAATCCATGAAAATACCCCAGATAACAATATTACGGAGACATAACAGAAAAAATAGGCCAAAAACAATATTAAGCTAAGATTTTATAAAACTAACACCATAAAGCAGATATGTAACTCCCATAAAGACTCCATTCCTAAATTGAATGAAATTGGTGTGGTTTATCAATTGACATTCAGTTGTAACAAAATAATTGCTGTGAGTCATTAGCTATTAAAAAGACGGATTAATAAACATAAAACAGCATCTAAGAAATTAAACAAAGTTAAATCAGGGATGCCACAAGATCTATTAGAAAACCCAAGTCATTCCTTTGATTAGAACAATGTCAAAATATTCGAAAAGGAATAACGGGTTTAAGTTAGGCAGCAATTTCGATTACAAAAATGCTGATAAATTGGTGAATAGAAAACATGAAATCAGAATTGAATTTGGATTTTTTTAATGATTGATAATAATTAATGTTGTTGTTCTGATGTTTTGTCAGTGGTCTTTGTTTGTTAATGTTAAGTGTGCACCTATTATTCCTAATATGCTCTTGGAAATATTATTTTAGTATTATGTTTTTGACTTGTTACATTTCTGTATTTTAAATTTTGACTTGAAACTGTATACAAATAGAGAGTATGTAGAAACATGTTGCTTGGATTAATAAATTAGTATTTAGTCTATAACTTATTTATATGTTGGTTCTTTTATAAAGCGGTTCATTATGGGTTTTTTTAAAAATTTCATTTTAAATTATTCTGACCAAGAATAGTGAACTAGGAAAACTTGCTGATTACAAAATCTCTGATCATTTCCGCAGCGTTATCCAACGATTTTGAAACTGACCATTATGTTGTTTAACGATTCTGAGGATATTAATATCAATTCACGGAAGAAGTTAATCATATGCAATAATGTTCACAGAGCTGAAAAGAGAACAACAATCTGTCTTTCAAGAGATCGATACGATGCATGTACGATACCTTGCGTCTAAATCAATTTGAGATCAGGAGAATTTAATGCAGAAACTATTTGAAAAAATCAACAATATGGTTATCGTTCACAAGATGATGTACAATGTGGTCAAGAATTATCAAATGAATCCGAATACACTGCAAATAAAGCATATTGGTTAAGGATTTATCATTCTAAAGTTCTCGACTCAAAATATTTCTCAAGAATGTCTCCAGTTTCCTTACAGTTATTTTTGTCCACACCAATATATCTCTAATTCTATAGTAATTCAACTCTATATATAATTGTATCACATTCTTTAAAAGTAAAAGTTCGTTTCGAGACAGATTCCGAATGTTGTCTCATCTTTCACGAGAACTTTTGCTCCGCAGTGTTCCAAGAAGCAGATTGACAATACCACACCAAAACCAGCGTTTTCTGAAGCCGTGATATCCTAATATAAAGGGCTATTTCCTCGAAGGCTTCTGGTTTTAGTTCGCCTTTTAAGTTCTCCTTCCAGCGACTTTAGCCAGTTGATGAAAGAAGCTGTAATTGTTTGTCCACCACGAATTGACTTAGCCACGCCTCTTCAAACCGACAATACATTTCACAATAGGGTTGATTGAGGGTTGGAAAAAAAAATTTTTGGAAAAAAAATTTAGGAAAAATTTTAAAAATACTTACTATAAAAGAAGAAAATATTTATAAAATAATTATGAATAACATTTATAATGTCAATAGGGAAAAATGATGAAAAAATAACTAGATACAATTGGTTAAAAATCTTTCAAATCAATAAAACGAATAATAAATTTGGTCTAAGATTAGAAAACTATACAAAATATAAATTATTCAGTCAAATTAATTGGGCAAAATATAATTCTGAAGCACTAAAATGTTAAAACTTTATTAATCGTTGACGTAATTGATGAGAATATTACTATGAATTTTAACTTTTAACTTTTGTTACGTTTCTTTTCTTTTGTATTAGATAATTAACAAAGTTAATTAATCTACAGTTAATAATTTTAAATTATAATCAGCATCTATATTACAGGTATTCTTTGTTTTTGAATATCTAATAGGACTGGCGAACAGTAAAAATGTAAAAACAAAGTCATGAATTAGTGTTTGTAATTTCGTTAAAAACAGTTATGATCTTTCATTATTAAAAATTTAAATCATCACCTGCACTATTGTTGATTATTTTTGATTATTCTAATCATTTTATTTTGGTGTTTTGATTGACTATTATTACAAACAATATTATATTATTTTAGTTTTATTTTCATTTCCATTGTATCAAAGCTTGTAGTTGTAATTCATGCTAAAACTAACTCCGTGGCACTACAGCCCATGTAGGGCCTTGGCCTCCTTAACAATATGAGCCCACTCTTTTCTACCTTGCGCCTTTCTCCTCCATCCTCGTACCTGGAGCTTTTTCAAATCGCGTTCCACATCATCAAGCCATCTAAGTCGTGGTCTTCCTTTTAATCTTCTACCACCAGGGTTTCCAATGAAAAGTTTCTTAACTCCACGGTTCAAATTCATCCTTTAGAGATGGCCTACCCATTGGATCCTTTTACTTTTAACAATTGAAACCAAGCTTAGCTCCTGAAATAATTCCATTAGTTCTTAATTAGTGCGGATACGCCACAAACCTTGGTCACAAATAGCTCCATAAATCTTCCTCAGAATTTTCCTTTCCCATATACCAAGAATGGAAATATCCTTACATGATAAAGTCCATGCTTCGGCCCCATACAAAACAACAGGTCTGATCATGGTTTTATAAATCCTGAATTTGGTCTTTCTAGACAATACCGATGACTTCAAAAGGGGTAGCAGGGCGAAATAACTTCTGTTACCGGCAGCAATTCTATTTTTTATGTCAAGATGTATCTCATTACATTCCGTAATCAAAGATCCAAGAAAGATAAAATGATTAACTTTCTCAAAAGAGTACTCATCCACTTTCAGATCTTGTACAGTACTAAACCTATCGCTCCTGTCAGTAATCATATATTTAGTCTTCATTTGATTAATGGATAATCCAACCTCCTTGGAAGCACTGATAATTTGCTTAAATGATTCAGTAATTCCACTCCTATTTCTACCGATAAGATTAAGGTCATCAGCATATGCCAAAACTGCATAGTACGGTTGTAGATAGTTCCACCAGGATTACTTTCAATGCTTCTAACTACTTTTTCAAGAACGATATTAAATAGTAAAGTAGAGAATACATCTCCCTGTCTTAGACCCCGTATCACTGGAAATTCCTCTGACAACTTTCCACAGACCTTCACCCTACTAACATTGTCCATGAGTGTCATTTTGGTAAGTCTAGTTAGTTTAGATGGTATACCAAATTCTAACATAATTTTAAATAGAGCCTCACAATACACACAGTCGTAAGCCTGTTTATAGTCAATGAACAACTGGTGGATGCTAATATTAAATTCATAGCATTTTTCAAAGGCACTTCTAATATAAAAAATTTGGTCAGTGGTGCTTCGATTTGGTGTAAACCCACATTGATAATCACCAATAATTTCTTCAGTGTAGACCTTTAGCCTGCCAGCCAAAACCTTGCCAAAAACCTTATACATGGTAGACAGAAGGGATATACCTCTATAATTGCAAAGTTTAACAGTCCCTTTCTTAAGAATAGGGCAAATAATCGCAGTTTTCTATTCCTCTGGCATTACTTCATTCCTCCACACCGTACCAATTAAGTCATGGATCATATCCACTAGCACAATGCCATCATGTTTCAACAGTTCTGCAGGGATACCGTCAACTCCAGGAGATCTATTACTCTTAAGTTCAAGAATTGCCTTATGAACCTCCGATCTTAAAGGCTCCTCAACAAGTACTTCAGGTCTCAGATTCCAAAGAATTACATCCTCATTTTGACTAGAATCTACAATAACAGGTTCCATTAATAAATCTCGGAAATATTCCGCCCAACCCTCGAGACCTTTCACTTCGTTAACAATAAGATTACCATTCTTATCATAACAAAACGTAGATCGTGGTTGAAATCCCTTCTTAATCTCCTTAATTCTTGTATACATTAATCTTATTTCTTTCTTTTCTGCAAATTCCTCTATTTCTTCAATCCTACTCCTTTCATAAATTCTTTTAATTTTCCTACACTCCTTCTTTGCAGTTTTCCTTTTCTCTTGGTAAACTCTTGAAGCTGAACGGGTTCCTCTTGTAAGCATTTTCATCCTTGCCTCATTTCTTTCCTTTACAAGAGCCCTACATACTGCATTAAACCATCCATTTCTTAATTCTTGTTTTTCTTTTCCAATAATATCATCAGCAGCACTCAAAATAAAATCCTTTATTCTTTTCCATTTATCTTCCACTCCATTCTTCTCATCTTCCTTACTAGAGTTCCTGTATTCTTCAATTTTCTTACTATAACATTTCTTCACTTCATCATCTCTCAGTCTTCCCATGTCGAACCTATTTGTACTGTTCCCCTGACCTTTCTGGAATTGCTTATCCTTTGTCTGAGTTTAATTCTCACCAACATATGATCCGAATCACAATCTGCCCCTCAACATGTCTTCACATCCAACACATTAGATCCGTGTCTCCTATCAATCAAAACATGATCAATCTGGTTCCTAGTAATACCATCCTCAGAAATCCAACTAGCTTTGTGAATATCCTTCCGTTGAAAGTATGTACTACATATAGTCATATTTCTACCGATAGCAAAATCAACCAGCCTGATACCATTATCATTACAGACATCATGCAAACTAAAAGGACCAATAGTGGGTCGAAAAACAATTTCTTTACCAATTTTGGCATTCAGATCCCCCAGAATGATTTTTACGTCATTCTTGGGTTGTGGCTCATAGAGCTTATCCAGTTGATAATAGAAATCATCCTTTTCTTCCTCCTCTGCATCTTCAGTTGGTGCATGCACACACAGAAAAGAAATATTAAACAAAGAAGCTCTCATCCTTAATGAACACATACGCTCGCTAACAGGTTCAAAGCTAATAATAGAAGATTTAAGATTTCTATCGACCACAAATCCCGTACCAAACATATTCCTATCATTACTACTACTATAGAACAAGCAAAAATCCTTTGTGTCTAACATATTACACCCATTAGCTTTCCACCTCACTTCTTGTATAGCTGTCACTCCAATCTTATACTTCTTCAATTCATCGAGCAGTTGTTTCAAAGCCTCGGCTCTACAAAGGCTTAGTATATTCCATATTATTATTATTATTATTGTCGTCAAACTAATTCTATTTTTAATTTTTTAGTAAAAGTGCGAATGCCAATGGTCTTTATTTGTATATTTATAAATGTTCTAAGGAACTTTACGGGATTGTTTTTAAACAAGTTTTTTTTTTTTAACTGTCAACAATTAAATTTTTAAAAAAACACTATTATCATGAAGTGTATATATATATTTGTTATTTACATTAATTAATACAATTTATAGATAATTATGATTTTTCATAATTTAAATACATAAGAAACAGTATAAATATAACAGTTCTTAAATAGCAAATCAGTTTATACATCGTTATGGTTAAAATATAACATAGTTATTATTATTAGAGAGTTTTTGCCCAGCTCACTATTCTATACGGTAACGCTAAAGTCACATGACTGGTATTCTGCGCATGCATCACTTTCCCGTAGAGAAAATACCGTTAACGTGACACGTTAACTTTCCTCGAATAGCGTATCGCTTTATGGTAGGAAACACGAGTTCCGATAAACATGAGTTCCGACACTAGTGCTCCTGGTGACGAATTGTAGAACTTGAAGTCCAATCGATTTGTATCTAATTATTCAAAATTACCGATTACAAAAATGATTTTCACGATCGGAGGGCATCTTTTTCTTATGTTTTCGGGGATGCTTTCAGAAAACGTTACATTAGTAATCAAAATCATTACAAAATTTCGGCTTCAAAATTTGAATCGGCGAGATAGCGGAATCTCTAAAACGTATCGTCGTTGATCGAAATTTAACGAGACTGAATTATTTATCAAAACTGATAACAAAGAAAGACAAAACGATGAAAAAAAAAAGAATATTTCTTATTTTAATTAATTAAAAACATTGTTTGATCTATTCGATGCATTGACTAAATGATATTTATAAAAATGAATGCTATTTTTTTCGTAAATAAACCGTAGGCATGATGACAATTGAGAAGTGTAAATTTTCACGTTATGGCAAAAACTCTCTTCATGACAGAGCCCGCTATTGTGGTTACCGTATTCGTTTACGTGACATTTGCGTTTCCCATATATAAATCACGTTATGGCAAAAACTGTCTATTATATACAAGAAAATTAGATATGTAATGTCGTATTATATATCATCAATTCCTCTTTTATGACCAAGAAACAAAATCTGTGCATTTCTCCTGAAAATGGGAAACTATCACACTGACCCCTCAAATGGCTTCTTGGAATCGTCGCATACCACGTGACTTAGGCGTGGCTAAGTCTTATCTTGTGGTGGACAAACAATACCTAATTTTAACTTTATAACACTTAGCGCTTATTTCCAGACAACAGTCATCTTGATGTTTTTTTGTGGCAGAATGTCTCGGAACCGAGGCATCACAGATCAGACGGAAACGCTTCGCGAACAATTCCGATGCCATCTTAGTAAAAGAGAGAGAACGGGATGGCTCTATTGCCCTGCGCGGCCGCCGTCAAAAACGATGTTGTCTGGCCGTTAAAGCAACGAAAACTGGATGAGGTACAAGTACTACACGTGACGGACCCTGCTGCCGCTCGGACGCGCCCTGGCGTTTCTGAGAAAGATGACGGCTTCGAATGCGGCATCCTTACTGCACGGATCCCGGGCACCTAGATCATTACTGGCGGATTGTGGACGGGTCTGCCACCACTCCCGTCTTCCAACGTGAAATTGTAAATGTTCTGTGAAACCATACGTGGAATGTATTCTGTTGGTGAGCTTGCTGAGAACCAGAGGAACCTTACCCGCCTACGTAGCTACCATACGTTCAGGTAAATATGAAGGGCGTCCCACCCCCTTGGTTATTTGGTAACCGGGAGGGAACAGAGCATATCTGCTAATGCGACTCACAAAGATTGCACGCAGTTGTCTCTTTTTTAGTGTCTGCGTGAGTTTTATCAGTCCTTCTCTGCTTTGCCTTCCCGACTATTTTTCGGGCTTGTTTTCGGGGTTGGGGATTTCGCCTTGGTAGTGTGTATTGTGTCTTGCAAAACCCTAATTCATCTTGCATCACTTAAGTCTTGCATCACTTTCAGTCTCCTGTGGGAGGATGTCCTTGAACAGTAATAGCATTCTAGTGACGTGCATTGATTATTGATACTTGTTTTTTTAGGTTTGATGCCAAAATTCTTAAAATATTCAACTTTTTGACCATATTAACTTACTGAATCTTATTTACATCCTACCTACAGTAGCACCCTTCGCACAGAATCGATCTTTATCTAGTTTTTAAGAATTATAATCCAGAATTACTGATAAATGTTCGAAAAATGAAATAAAATAAGGTCTCTGACAGCAACTGGGGATTTTCATATTGGCCTGCTATAAATTTAGCATGCTAAGTTTTTCTTTCACTAAAACTATTACTCTATGTTGCTATTATTAAATATTTCAGAATTCAAATTCTAAATAATTCAAATACTTACGATAACGATTTGTAAATTAATTTTTGACCTTCAGTGTAATTCTTTAATTAGAAGAAGTTATCCCTGGTAATTAAAACTAGAACTAGGAAAATAAATAAAATATCGTATAAAATGTATAAGTATTGTATGCATTTCAGTTTTAAATGAATGATTTTCTCCAAAAAAACAATAAAAAAATCTTTTTTACACTTACGTCGTCGATGTCGTGGTCTTGAAATTTGTGCAGCGAGTTGTTGAATCATTGCTAAAAAATAAAAAATGATGATTTTAATCAACTAATATAATTTAGTTCTGAATTATTTATAATTAGGAATATTTTGTGTTTGTTTCTTAACATAAAAAATGGATATTCAGGCCACCACACCATTTAAAATCAAAATATAAATTCAAATAGCATAAGAGCGGAATAAAGAAACAACATAAAAATCCATAGTAAGGGTTAACTCGGACAGATACATTATGAGTTGAGTTCACAATCCCAAGATTATTAGTCGGAAGAAGAACGACTTCAGACGTATAATTAAGGAGTCTTTTTTCATAATTAGAACTAAATTATTTTACAACAACAATTCATCGGTTTTCACTATTTCCCAATACGGGTTTGAGAAATAATTTTAATTTTCCCCAATTCAAGGATTTTGCTCCTAATTTCATGTTTGTTCGTTTCTTTCTCAATTTATGTTCTCTTGTCTCTTGTTTTGTTATAATTTTATTTTCTACTACTCATTTTTTATTTCATTGTTATGTTCAATTTTCCTCACATATGTTTTATTTGTTTATGCACCCCCACTTTTATTTTTTAGCTTCGCGCCGTTGCATCTACTTTCAACTCCACTCATGTGAATCATTACAGGGATGTTAAATAAGTCCGCGCAATGTATATAAATTAATGTGAAAAATCCAAAAATTTTTAGTCTATCAGAAGCGCTAAAGTCTAATTGCTAGATTAAAACACATGCGAGACTTCGCGCATGCGGTTTCAAATGCAATTAAGCACGCGCCGTTCTTGTGACACGAAAGCCACGTAGACGTTGTGCCGCAATGGAGATGTCTCAGGAAGCCTTTCGTGCTATGATTTTCTACGACTTCAAAAAGGGTCTTTCAGTTGCCGAATGTCGCTCATCTTTGGAGCGTGTTTGGGGATGATGCACTTTCCATCCGTACAATTTGTAAGTGGTATGGGCATTTCCGGTGCGGAGTGAAAGCCTTCAAAGATGCACCTAGAGAAATCGCCATGTGAGTGCTGTAACACCGGAATCGATCACCGCAGTGCAGAAAGCTGTTGCGTCCAGATGTCATCCAGATGTCAGCATTGCACATTTGTGTCATGTGTTGAACATTTCATCGGAAAGTGTTCCGGGTATCCTCCACGAAGTGTGAAAAAAAAATGCAACATTCATCTGTCGAAACGGCCATGTGTGCACAGTAACACTGGAAACACAGAAATCTGTCACGGCAAAGTTATATACGGATGTTTGCCTACCTCGTGTGCTAGAAACTATCGCCCAGGTTCGTCCGAGGACTGAGTGCACAAGCCTGCTACTGCATCATGACAATTGTCCTGCACACACTGCGAGGTTTTCTGGCGGAAAACAAACTAAGGAACTGGGGCGCCCGCCCTATTCTCCCGATTTAGCCCCTCTGGACTTCTTTCTCTTCCCAAAGGTGAAATCATAGTTACGGGGACGAGTGTCGAAAGTGACAAAGAGGCTCTGGAGGCATACCTACATTAAATAGGTGAGGTTTCTGCTGCCGACTGGGCTGGGTGCTTCTGTAGTTGGATCAAACGGATGCAACGATGTGTAGATGTCGATTGGTATTATGTCGAAAAGCTGCTAATGAAATTTTTTCAGTAAATGTATTCTTTCTATTACATTGCACGAACTTATTGAAGACCCCTCGTATGATTTCAATCACATGTCCATTAACCCTGACTTATTTTTGTAACACTTGTTTTCTTTATTCCATTTCACAAAGATGTGTAGATCATCTTGAATGTACTTGCATTTTATTGTACTTATATTTTGAAATTATGAAATTCCATTTTTTTTAATTAATTTTCAGAAATAGCTTTGAGAAAAATTTTTGTAATTTTTAAAAAAATACTTTTTAATGTTATTTCTGAACGTAATTGCTTATTTTATGATATTCATAATCATTCTGGAGTTTCAGCAGTGATTTGGCTATTAAGATTTCCAACCAAAGTAAAAATAATAATAAAAAAAAATCCTGTAAAAATATTATTAGTATTAAATGAATATCTGTTTAATAATAAGCACCCTTATCTTAAATTAAATTAATTGACAATCACGACACATAGCAGACAATGGACATCACTCAACAGAAACATAACTGAAATACTCCTACGTATAAATTTCTTGAAAATCTAAAAAAAAAAAAAAATTAAAAAGTCAATTAAAGACAGTAATCGTTAAAATGATAACAGTTTATTAATTTGCAATCAACTATACAAATTTAGTTTAATGCATAGTTAGAGAAAAAGTAAAATAAAAGTATTTTAGTCGTTTTTTTTCCACGGAATAAATGAGGTAACGAATAGAAATTCAAATATCAATAAACAATTAAAATGCATTTAATAATATATTTAATTAATACTTAATAAAGAGATAAATAATGATCTTCTTCAAATAAGACTGCCTTTTTGAGTCGAGCTGATACTCTGGGACGGCCGTTTCGAGCTTATTAGGCTCTCCTCAGCCAGAGCTAATCAGCCAGTGCAGGACTCAAAAGGCGAACGAGGGGAGGTAATAAGAATACATGATGGAAACTGTGATCTTCTTTTAATAAAATAAAATTACAATAAAATTAAAATAAAAATGGCGAATTTTCGAGAAGTTCCATGCTTCTTTTTGTCAAGCTCAAAACACAAATAGTTTCAAACAATTAATAGATGTCACATAGCATACTAACAAAGCATTACAATTTCCTGAATACATTCATAGTTGAATATTGTAATAGCAGTAACACTATTATATTTATCAATAAAGCCTTTTTAAACAAACCATTCATTATAAATCTAATTCTTCAAATTTGACAATATTTTTGCAGGTTTTATTAGATTTTATCAATACATTCGCCAAATTACTTAAATTTCTATTCATTTCAATTCCGTCATTTCTGTTGATATTTTAATGTTTAGTATTTCTTACGAAGATACTCTCTATAATTTTCCTTACTTTATCTTTTTCCTTATCTCCTTATCTTTTTCGAATTATAGGCTAATAATTGTACCTCTTTACTGAAAGAATGACCAAGTTTGCTAGTGTTCAGCTAATTCTGATTTGGCATTTTGCTTTCTCTTTATATAATTTATATGTTCGAATACTCTTTCTTTTATTGTTCTTTTACTCTCTGATATGGAAAAGGTTTTACAATTTAAACATTCGATTTTGTACACTATATCCATACTGTTCCTTAAACTGAATTTGTGATATAAAACATTTTTTAATTTGTTTCTATACTCTAATAGTATGTCAATGTTATATTTTCTACAATTTTCTTCAATTGAACACTACTAGTATTTAAATAAGGAATTACTACTTTCATATCTTTACTTTTATCAAGTTCTAGATTTTCAATGTGTTATAATCACTAATTCTTTGATTAATAAGAAATTCTCCAGAATCATTTTGCTTTAACATTGTTTTTATTTTCTGTCATTTTATTTCGAAATCTTTTTCGATACTTGTAGTGTTATGAATTCTATAAATGCAATTTCAATGATATTATTTTTTATTTGTATTGCATTGCCTGATTTAAAATTTAGAACATGATCACTTTGATATTCTTTTCTGTAATGTTTTAATTTTAAATTGTTTCCTTAAAATTTAATTTTTATCAATTTTATATTTAGAAAATTTGAACTATTATTATTTTCTTTCTCCATTTTCAATTTTATACTATAAAAGTAAAGTTATTAAAGTAGTAATTCCTTATTTAAATAGGGTAACTGATAGTAATACTGTCAAGCAGGTTACAAACAAGCTTAGTTTGTTCAATATCCGCGAGGAAGCAGCACTTGTCAGTGGTTTTGTTGTCACGTGAGTTACCCTAGATAACTAATGTCAAGGCCAGTTCCCTCGTGAAATGTTTGAGTTCGAGTTGAGACTTGAAAAAGTGAATTGAATCAACTGCTGTTGGATCCATCGGAATATTCATTGCTAGTCAAAGTAAATATCCGTAAGTTTTAAATTATAAAATATTGACTAAAATCGCTTTGACTGTTATTATTAGCTACGTTTTTACAATCTTTCTGCGTAATTAGTTGTTCAATACTTACGCACCGTTTGCAGAAATTTGTGGGAAAATTCAAGATGGCGGTTGCAGGAAATAACGCCATGACGAGTGTAGGTATTACCGCCATCCCATTTGTAGCAAATGACGTTCACTAACATTACGAGTTGTTAGAAAATCGGTAAAAAGAAAATCATTAAACGTCAAACCAAATGTTCTAAATAGAATGCTCCTAAATCCTAAATCTCATCAACATCAAATGCAAATGCCGTCCAACAAAATAAAAGATCATATTCAAATAAGGAAGAAAAAGATCTCTACTGTGATGACTGCAGCGGTTATTATTACGACAAACGGTCTTCAAGAAACTGGATACAGTGTTTGGAATGCAAAACTTGGTTCCACGAAACATGTGACGATTTAGTATACAAAAACAGGACTGTGTTCATTGTGTGAAGAAGGATGTGCACTTTTGTAAGACAGTAACCATGAATAAACTATATAATGCCATTGAAAATTTATGTACGTATTTGAATGTTTAGTTTGTAAATTTTTATTGTCCAATCAGGTCTTATGTCTGTCAGGCTCTTGTTTTTTGTAAAGAAAAAAAAATATTTTAGACAAAAAAAAAAACTGACATACAGAATATTTTATTTGAGTAAATTGTATTTTTTTACTTTTTTAACTATCTTAATACAGAGTTTATTAGGAAATTGTAAATTTACTGCAATGAATATATATTTTATTAAATATAGAAAAGAATAATGTAAACTGAAGACATGGTGTTATTATCATCAAATGAAGGTAAAACCCGATATCATATCTGCCCTTAATATCTTTGTCACTCCTAAATAACATATTTCATAGAAATAACATAAACAATATATTAAAAAAAAACAGTGTTGAAAATGAAAATTTCAACGAATTACAGCAAATTTATTGAATTGCTGGCGTTATTACCATCAGATACCTTAGTAGTAGTGTTCAATTGAAGAAAATTCATAGAAAATATAACATTGACATAATATTAGTATAGAAACAAATTAAAAAATTGTTTGTGTCACAAATTCATTAATAGTGATTTAAGGAAAAGTATGAGTATAGTGTACAAAATTGAATGTTTAAAATGTAAAACCTTTTCCATAGGAGAGAGTAAAAGAACAATAAAAGAAAAAGTTTTCGAACATAGAAATATAAAGAGAAAGCAAAATGACAAATCAGAATTAACTGAGCACTGTAGCAAACTTGGTTATTCTTTCAGTAAAGAAGTACAATTATTATACTTGAAAAAGATACAAAAGTAAGAGAAATTATAGAGAGTATCTTCATAAGAAATATTAAAGATAAAAATATCAACAGAATTGAAGGAATTTAAGTGAATGTAATTTTAAGTAATTTGGCAAATGAATTGGTAAAATCTAACAAAAACTGCAAAAATATTATCAAATTTGAAGAATTAGATTTATAATGAATGAATTTCACAATATACTTCAAAATCCATATCTTTCAAAATCCAAACACGATATTTCGAATGCATGTTCTCGAGCATTCTTCATCAGGTGAAAATTAATATGAAAGGGAAAAACTATTGAAGTTATTCCTCCTTTTCCATAATGAAAAATCAATTCTAGTAAACAAAATAAGCACATCATAAAATGAAACAATTGATTAACATCACATAAGTTATCAAATTGGACTTATAAACCATTTGTTACCATAATAAAAGATGCTATTCATTGCTTCCTTTTGTTTTAATAATTCCTGAAAAAGCTAAGTGATTTTTTTTTAAAAAAAACGGCCGGAAAAGGCAGCACAAGTGATCTTTCACCATGACAACGCACCTGCGCATCGGGCGAACGTGACGCAGCAATTTCTTCGTTAAAACAACTTTAAAGTGATTTCTTATGCTCCCTACTCACCTGACCTGGTTCCTAGCGATTTTTGGCTGTTTCCAACGATGAATGACACTCTTCATGACCGCACATTCACTAGCCGTGCCGCTGTTGCATCAGGGATTTTCCAGTGTTCAAAACAGACTTCTAAAGAAGCATTCGCAGCGGCCATGGAATCATGGCGTGACGTTGTGAAAAATGTGTACGGCTGCATGGAGATTATGGCGAGAAGTGGCACAAGTTTCATAGTTCTCGTGTGATTAGTTAGTGAGAAAAAAGATTGAAGGTGTTATAACTTGAATGCACCTCGGAGATTTGAAAATTCTATAAAAATATCGACACAACTACAGTTTCCTAAATATTTATTTCAAGTTAATATTAGTAATTCCTTACTATTAAAGGGAAAGGCAGTAATATGGGCACTGTATATAATATGAGCCCCCTATGTATCATGTAAAGTATGGCACGCAGACGAGCGGCAGCAGCTGAAACCTATTGTGATTGTTCGTGGATTCGTCTCTAGGTTGGTCTGACACAGTTCCAATGTGGCTATCGGGTGTAACAGATTGGTTTCGTTTTTCGTAGTGAAGAAAAGTTTATAAGATATGTATTTCCTTTCATATTTATCTGATTTCTCATTCGCTGAGTTGTTTTAAAATTAGCGGGTATCTATCTACAAGAATAAGGATTACAAAACCCTTTTGTAATTTTTTAGTTTTATGTTATTTTAGAGAATAGCATGATTTGAGTTTTTGTTTCGAAATATGGCGAGAGTTGTAATATGAGCCCCCTTGTGGGCTCATAGCAAGAAGAACAAAAACGGAAGGAAATGGAAAAGAAAGAAAAGGAAGACTTAAAGAAGCAGAAAGATGGTCAAAAGAAGAAAAAAAATCGAATAGTCGTAAAAAACGATCATGCAAAAGGAAACTTCAACTAGATCACTTGGAACTAACTGACTGAGATCCAGACGATATTAAGTCTATTGATCCAGGGAATCAGAGATCGACATGGATATTGGCGGGGAAACCCTAGAGAAGATGACGCTGTATACCTGTTCTGCGAATCGCTGTTCTCCGAAGACAAACGAGGCGAGCTTGAATGCAATGCCTTGTCTGCGAAATGTGGACCCGTAATGAGTGCACAGGATTTGAAAAAGACCAGGAGGTCTGTGAGTTTTGTAAATAGCTGGAATTCAAAGTAAATATGAAGTTTTTTGCATTCAAATAAAACTTATTTTGTCATTTGCGATACAGTTTTTAATTATTCACAAATATTTTTGTATATTATTACTGTGGGGTTTATATTACCAATACAAATTTTATGAAAAGTGTATTGCCAACAATTTTATTTTTAAATGGATAACACCTAATTTAACTGTACAAAATACAATTAAACCAAATACGTAACTTATTAGACTATATTATTCCGTAAAAAGAATGGATCAATTATTATAGACTTATACAAAAACAAAATGGGGGCTCATAACACTATCTTTACCTCTATAATATAAATTCATTTATATACAGTTATATTAAACTTATTATTTAATTATTTAATTTAATGAATTTGAAGTATTATTACACTTTTAGGTCTGCTTTTATGAAAACTGTTTCTTTAAACTCTGAAGTGTTCTTTATATATTTTTGGATTAAAAAAACCCCATTAAAAACTTTTCATTATATAGACACTTTTTTAAAAAAAATTCTTTTCATCATTAGGCAGCTATTAATAGATTTATATTCCGCGCCAGATTCATTGTTTCAATTGCTGTTGGAAATGTTACAAGAATTTGTTAATTGAAAAGCAATGATTTAGCATTAATTTCCATTTTTGAGCCATTAGCATTTTTTGCACCAAAAATTACACATATTTAGCATAAAACTGTTACAAATTAAAATCAACTCATTCACTCGTGCTCGCAGTACCTGTTCATTGAACTAAAATTAGTTTTGGCCAATAGATACAGAATCTAGAATGCTGCGACAATAGTTACTGATTCGTTGTCATTTTTTTATCTTATTAATTTTGAGGGTATATTGTGTTGTGTTGCCAAAATGATTAGCCGTGGTTACGTAAACTTTCCAGGTAACTTTATTACCTTTATGGTGAGTCTGGGCTGAAGAAACGGTGATCATTAGGCGAACTTATTTTCACAATAACATTAAGGGTGTAGCACTGAAAGTGATAGGTCAAATGTAGCACGAAGTGATCTTTGTTTTAAACAATGTCACGTTGCTAATTGGCAACTGGACACCGGTGAAATGTTTGGTTAAAAAAAATACAAGAAATTTCTTTCTTAATACAAGAATACAATATAATACAATAATACAAGAAAAATACAAATACAATACATGCTTATTATTATTGAATAATAATTATTATTATATTACATGCATTGGTTGGTGATTGAAAAGATGTTGAAATTTGTGTTTTATTTGTACTTCATTATAGAATTATTTTTAAGGTTCTTAATTAATTTTCAGGATTAAAAATTCTGAAAGAGAAGAAAATGGGAGAAAATATCTGTGCTTGTTTTAATAAGATCACGTGATTTAATTTTGTGTTTCATTTCTCGTGGGAAAAGAGCGATTGATCAGAATATTTACGATCGGGGAGATGATTCCGTTCAGGTGATAAATTTATAAGGTCCCTATTGGTTAATTAAAAGAAAAGTTGAAAGTGAGGCTGTAAGTGAAAGGAGAGAAGGGAACGGATGGAAGCGGTCGTGACTTATGCAGTCAGGAATTACTCAGGCGTTGGGATCGACCAAATCAATCCCAAAGCCATGGCCGGGAGGAAACGACGACCAACTAAAGAACTTTTCTGGACGAAAGGGAAGGGAGAGAAGCTGAGACGAATTGATTGTAAGTAAAACTTTGTTTTCTTTAACGGAAAATCGTCCGATAAACGGCGGCTGATGGCGCAGGCGAGACGGATGAATGGCGAAAACGAAAGGAACAGAATTGGGCCATTCCCAAATTATTGCTAAGACGTTAAAATTCCGAACATACATTTGTCAAAACTGTGACAACTCTTCTCGGTGTGTTAAAACGAGATTAAATACCAGGAAATCACCAAAGTGGACAATTGTGCCGAATAAGCGTTTGTGAAAGAAGCTTTCCCGATGATGGCGAGAAATTATAGCCTTTCATACACGTGTATGTGTCGCCATATACAAGTGATAAGTTTATTATAGTGATCATATGACACTGGTGTTATATAATTCGACTTTCATTGATTAATGGAAAACTAAGTGTGGCGATACAGCCGTTAAGTGTGTCCCTGAATCAAACTATTCAGGGTTAAGAATTCCCGTTCGGAAACGCTATGCAAGACGTTTCCGACAAACAACTCACACGAGTGGAAAGCCATAAATATATGTGTATATTTTGTCAATGAACAACAGAGACACAGATTTCTTTCATAAAAGATGGTTTAAAGTGTTTTTTGATGTGTATTAAATCATATTGAAAAGAAACATTCAACAAACTTTTAAGTTGAACCAATGTAACTCTATATTTACTGAATCGACATTTTTTGAAAAAAACATGTGAACTTTACAGGAATTCTGTACATGTGCTCGGATAAAAGAGTGATGTCATAATAGCTTTGAAATTAATGTTCATATTTCCTGTGTTTAGATATACAATATATGTTAGTATTTTGTGCATTACTTTTATATTGTTTTTATTAATTACATGTTTGCGAGGTAAAAAGGTTTCAGGTTTATTTAAGGTTGTACATCTAATCTATATATATAAAAATGAATGTATCTTTCTTTCTTTCTTTCTTTCTTTCTTTCTTTCTTTCTTTCTTTCTTTCTTTGTCCTTTATACACTCCTAGGCCCTTTGACCTATCTGGACCAAACTTTGCAGAATTACTCTTTAGGACACTGCGGAAAAGATAGGCTACCTTAGAACCCGGACCCCCCCCCCCCAAAGGGGTTGAAAAGGGGTAAAAGCCCTGAGAAACCCAATATCCACCTGGTGGTGAAAATAAGAACTACACAAATATTGTGTAAAGTGAAAAATTCGATCTCCTATGGGGGGCAGGGACACCACACTTGGGTGGGAGGAAGCCAACACAAAGGCTGAAGTGTCCCACCCCGACCGACACCGGGACCTTATATTTAGGGCTCCTTCTCGGGCCCCCAAGTCAAATGCAAATAAGGAAAAATTCGCTCTCCTATGGAGGGGAGGGACACCACACTTGGATGGGAGAAAGCCAACACAAAGGCTGAAGTGTCCCACCCCGACCGACACCGGTACCTTATATTTAGGGCCCCTTCTCGGGCCCCCAAGCCAGATGCAAATAAGGAAAAATTCGCTCTCCTATAGGGGGCAGGGACACCCCACTGGGGTGGGGGGATGGCGACACATGGGCCTAAGTGTCCCACCCCCGATCGACACCGGGACCTTATATTTAGGCCCCTTCTCAGGCTCCCTCAAGTCAATTGCAAATAAGGAAAAATTCGCTTTCCTATGAGATGCAGTGACACCACATTTGGGTGTGGGGATGGCGACACAAGGGCCTAAGTGTCCCACCCCTGATCGACACCGGGACCTTATATTTAGGGCCCCTTCTCAGGCCCCCTCAAGTCAATTGCAAATAAGGAAAAATTCGCTTTCCTATGAGATGCAGTGACACCACATTTGGGTGTGGGGATGGCGACACAAGGGCCTAAGTGTCCCACCCCCGATCGACACCGGGACCTTATATTTAGGGCCCCTTCTCGGGGCCCCTAAGTCAATTGGAAAAAGAGAAAAATTCGCTCTCCTATGGGGGACAGGTCCACCACACTTGGGTGGGGATGGCGACACAAGGGCCTAAGTGTCCCACCCCCGATCGACACTGGGATCTTATATTTACGGCCCCTTCTCACGAGCCCTTTCTTTCTTTGAGTGGCATTGCAATGCATGCCGGATACAGCTAGTATTTAAATAATTACATAATTAAATTTATATATTATTCTTTGTTTTATCTATACTGTGTTTTTATTAAGAAATAATAAATATATAAATTTTAATTTTGATAAGTGAGATTCATTTAACTGATCAACCTTCGTTTCACCGGTTTGTTTTTCTAAGAAAATAGATCGGGAGGAGAAAAGGGGGTGTTGAGATTAGTTGGTTAAAGTATATTTCATAATTGGGTTGTTTCTAGGGCTGATTGATTGGGAATATTTGGCGGGAAAAAATATCATGGGCTCAGCAGATCACCAGTATGTTCCTTAAGGTCCGTCAGTCTAATTACAATTCCAAGTTGCTTTTATTTTTTTGTATATTTGTTCCTGAGGGTATAAAAACCCTGGGTGACAACAATGAATCAGTGTAATCCATCGGTGAGCTTGAGATGCTTTGGGAGGAATCTTGTGTGAATAAAGAGCTTTGGCAGTAGCCAAGTTGGATGCGTTAAGTTATGCAGCTTAGTGAAAATACAATTTGTGCCAATTTAGAAAAGTATATTTGTAAAATAATGTAGTTTAATTCATTCGTTAAATAAAGTAATCATCACCAACGATAACTTAAGTTCAGTGAAACAAGTGATCGTAGCTTCGTATGTACATAATAAGCTGAAATTATTAAATTTCCATGTGGCTAGATTTAAGGATATTACCCGAGCCAAGTGACCCTAAAGAGTCTTGAAGATATGCGACAAGTTAGAGTGAATCACAGTTACTGAGCAGCAAGTACGATTCCTGAGATACAATTAGAAGGAAGGAAATCAAGTCAAGATTAACGTAGCAAGTGAATGATGTTTAGACACTAAAACATTCTAAACTAAACTAAATCCAAAAAAAAAAAGAAAATGTGAATTAATTAAAAAATATTTTATTTTGACAGCATTTATATTCGTAGTTCATAAATGATTGTCAGTCATAAAAGTTATAATTAAAGAAATTTTACTTGCAGGGAATCAGGAACGACCGTTTCGTCCTGCTTGGAACTCATCAGCCCGATCCGTCCTCCCCGACAATAAATCCAGAAAGGCGAGAAAATAAGTGGAGGTCAACCCCGCACCCGACAGTGATTCCCGAAACAAATAAACGGCCGTTTCTGATTCCCTATGATAGTTGACAAGAAAGTCATTTCGTTTATTCATTTTGCAGTTCTTGGTTTGTATTTTGAATAATTTTCCTGCAAGTTAAATTTCTTTAGTTGGGTTAATATCTGTTGAATGTTTGGTTTCTTTATAATTTAAAACATTTCATCTTATCTATTGATTAGGAAAAAAGTTTTTTTGTGTGCCCTACAGCACTATATTTATTATTGTTGTTTTTTGGTTTCGGTGTCACTGTTGGGTGCGGGGGTGACCTCCACTTTTGTTCTCGTCTCGCTGGTTTTTTTATCAAGGAGGATGGATCGGGCTGATGAGTCCCAAGCAGAACGAGACGGCCATTTCCGATTCCCTCGGATAATAGACTAGAAAGGCATTGTGTTTATTCATTGTGCAGCTCTTGGTTTTTATTTTGAATAAAAATTCTAGCATGGCGGAATAATTACATGCGCCGATTTTAGATGTTTCTCTGGAAAATTAATAAAATTCATTACTTACAAAAAGTCCTAAGTTTTCCGTGGGTTTAGGCTTACTCAAGTCCAATCAAGTCCCACACTAATAGTTCTTATTGTCCGTGAACTCTGGTTTACTCAAGTCCAATCAAGTCCCACACTAATAGTTCTTATTGTCCGTGAACTCTGGTTTACTCAAGTCCAATCAAGTCCCACACTAATAGTTCTTATTGTCCGTGAACTCTGGTTTACTCAAGTCCAATCAAGTCCCACACTAATAGTTCTTATTGTCCGTGAACTCTGTTTTACTCAAGTCCAATCAAGTCCCACACTAATAGTTCTTATTGTCCGTGAACTCTGGTTTACTCAAGTCCGTTTGAATCAAAGTTGAATCCATACGTTTATAGACTGGATTGCAATGGGGATGTATCTTGCTGAATCCCTGCTACATAAGAAATCGCCGTTTCCACAGAATTACGATGATATTTTATTCTTTTTATTGCCAACAGCATTCGAATGCAAGTCTTTTTCCTTTCCCAGCAATGCTCTGGCCCTACTATCGAATGACACTGCTCCCAACACTTGTGATGCTGTCTGACATCAGATCACATCTCATTATTGTCCGACACAGTTGCATTGGCGTCTGGTACTTAACTGCTTATTACGTCACTGTTCTGCATTCAAAGAGACTCGGTTAATATTGGTTTAATTTTTAATATTGGTTAAAATTAAAAAAAAATAATAAAAAATTCCAATAAAAATATTTAAAACTAACTGAATACTGAACATTCCCTCACAGAATCTATAGATTTCCCATTACAAAAAAAATAAAATAAATAATAATGATAAAATTAATTCTGTTAAGGTAAAGACTAATCTTTATCACAGTTCGTTTCAAATAACCAGAGGAAGTAGAGTTACTACACGTACACGATCATCCCGATCAGGATGAAGCTCCGAAACACGACCAAAATGCCAGAAGGTAAAACTGAATGAATTAAAACGAGATCGCCAATTTTTAATTGGGTGGATCAGAAATCTATTTCTTTCTTTGCTGAAGAGTGTAAAGATGATAATTTCTCCATAATTTCCAAAATTGTTGTGAAGAGTATTGAACAAATTCCTAATGAGAATGTCTATTTATATTGACATCCAGTAAATCACACTGAAACTAAATCATGAGCCATCAAGAAATGTTGTGGAATGAGGTTGCCAAATTCATTTGGAAAGACTACAAACAGGAGGTGAATTGAACACTGCCTCAATTCGGGCAAAAAAGTAGCCAATTCCTCAAGAGATAAAACATGTGAACCAACAACCTGTTTCAGACATTTCACAGATTTAATTCCAGCTTCGAAAATACCACCAAAATGACGTCCCAGAGAAAGATTAAATTTCCAAAATGATATTATGCTGGATAGAACCATCGCTAAGGTTATCCTTTTTCTCTATATAAAATTTAGTGACTTCAGAAAGATGCAACAAAATTTCCACCATTATCTGAATACACTATGGGCCTAGTGCACCAAACCTCCGTTAACTTTGACGGCTGCTAAAGCAACGATCAAGTGAGATTTTCTGTGCACCAATGTTCGTGAGGGACTTAACAGTCGCTAAATCGCTGATCAGCAGCCAAATTTTAACAGCGCGGAAAGTGGAGAATTAAATGCGTCATCAAAGAGAAAACTCCCATCAGCCCCCGCGCCGTTCAGCTTTAGAAAGATGGCCGACGTCGAATCCAGTTTTTTACGTAACCTCAACTGTGGAATGAGAGCTAATCTATAAGAAAATGCGTCGTTAATACATGATGGGAATAAAATCGTTGGAAACTCCAGGATTCGTTTTGTAATTTTACGAATTTTATACATTTAATGGGAACGCTTTGGTGGCGGCGGATGTTCATTTTCGAAGCTAGAGATTTTAGCGTCTTTGGGAGTCGGTGAAGGTCGTGTCCGTAGCGCTGTTACGATGAGGCCGATAATTCCATCTGGCGGCTAATTTAAATTCATATCCGAAACTGAGAAAATATTGCCACTAATGGCAGTATCGTACGTGAAAATAAGATAACATTCGTGATTGCGCAAGCGAAAAGTGATCCGGAAATGATGTCAAATATTGTTAACCAGTCGCAGCCACTTTTATAAACACGTTAGATTTTTAGCGAACATCAGTAAATGACTGAAAAAACGTCGTTGGTGCACAGCAAATCCTATTTAACGACCGATTGTTAACTAACGGTTCCACAACTAGTGAACCGCTTCTTTTGTTGGTTGGTCTATGGCCTATGTGTGGTATCCCATGTCGAAAGGTAAAACTGTGATTTTCGCAAGATAAAATAAAAGCTTTCCGTCGCAAAATGGTCACTATTGTAATTAAGCTTTCAATTAATAATTAGCAGAGTTAATGAATGACCTCGCAATCGGAAGTCATATACCTTAACAGAGACAAAATTTAGCACTATTTGTAATAATAACAAGGCTAATGATATTAATATGTTTTTAATACTTCTAATTACGGAATTAACATCTTTCAATCAGCATTAAATAGTAGAATCTGACACTTAAGTAAGCTTCTCACATAAGGGTTATCCTTAGCCCTATCGGTCCTTTAGGCTTATGTAGCACCTTTCTATAATTAATTTCATCATTGATGATAAGCTTAGTTCTGTCCTTTACACGAATCAGTCTATTGACTTCTTCTTCCTTTGGCAGTTAACATGATCCATTTTCATGTTAAGCTTTCTCTATGATTTTGTTATCCTTTTAATAAAATCATCATCCATCTAAACTATTGGAAACTGCATCTGGGACTTTCTTCTTTCTTCCCAGATTGTTCCCAAAACTATTATTGTCGAACGTGCGATGCACCATCCCAACAAAAGAAAACTTTATTAATAATTGTTCTCCCGTTGTTTTCCACGAGTTTTTCTTGTTCCCATGGAAATCAATTCTTGGGCGTTGTTTCTCAGTTTATAAAATTGATTTTCCAAATTTATTCACAACACAAGTTTTGTTTAATAATTGGGTAAATACACATTATTTTTTGTTTCATCTTTTCATATTTATCACAAAAACGAGCAAAACCAGCAAGAAAAGAAACATAACGAGCAGTAATACTCCAACACCTTTCACATAAAATACCTTTCAACGTCCTTGGAACAAGATGAAGATAAATCATTTGGAAATAGTCAATCACAGTGTTTATTAAATGGCATTTTTTAGGTAGCAAAATGGGATGACGTTTTTGAATAGGGGTGGGTGGGTGGCATAATCCAATCGACCCCTCCCCACTATAAGAAGACCTCGGGAATTGTTTGTCTATAAAGAATCAATATAAAATTGATTACTAGATGCAATTGGAATTTTTACAATAAATTATTGTTAGCGTTATAGAAGTGCATGAAATAATATTGTTTCCAAAGAATTGTAAAGAATGGCTCGTGATAGATCATAATAAAACAGTGTGGTGCTATAAGTGTGAATTCTTTAAAACAACCAGAGCGAAACGCTGAACAATGTAAAATCAAAAATGTGATACACTTGAGCTTTTGGTTGTTGAACACAGACGATGAATAGGAATATGGAAATTCGAGAGATTGGAAGAAGAGAAATGTAGACGCTTCTATAAGAGAGGCTACAGATAATTATATTCCGATCAGGCAAGTTATTTCCACCAGTAGTTTAACTACACTTAACATTCCATATTTTAAGAGTTAAATGTCAATTGATAAATATTAATTTCTCCTTTATTTGTGAATCCCTACAGGAAAAATATTATGGAAAAATTATCGGAGACAAAAGTCGAGATGGATTGATAGAACGATAGCCGCCATCTTCAAATAGATGATGACATACCAAAGTAAATGCTGCTTGGACGTTTCGTTGATTTATTTACCGGTGTACAGATGTGTGAGCCGTACGTTATTGATTTTATCAAGTCAAGTTTATCAAGTAAGTGAATTTATGTTAAACTTCGTATGAGATTTTCAAGCTTAGCCACTCCGGAAGATAGCAATGTATTTCGTAGACATATCGTTTGTGTTAACATTTGAAAATATTAGTCAGTAGAGAACCTTCATTCACACAAGAGGAATAGTCTAGCCATTCTATGTTAGTGAAAGATAATGGAAGAATATTTTACTCACATAATATTTTTATTCACTCAAGGTGAATAGTAAAGCCATTCTATGTTAGTTAAAGATGATGCAAGAATGTTATTATTCACACAAGGTGAAAATTTTAGCCATTACTTTAATGAATTGAACTGTAAATTATTATCAATTTGAAATAGGTAATTGAAGAAATAGAGCGCAGTATTTTATTATTAGAACAGTATTTGTTAGCGTTAAATTGGAGGATTGCCTAGCCCTACTAGGAACTTTGAAAAGCCAAGCAGTTTACAAGCCTTGAATTTTAGGATTGACTTATTTTTAGTAACCTTGTGCAGTAAACTATCAATTGTTTTTTAAATGCTTTTGACTTTTGCATTATTCTTTACTTATTATCACCTCCCTCCAGCTTTGCTTAAAGTTTAGCAACGAGCTCTAGCTGTTGCTGTTTCTATATAATATAGAATTCACCGCTCATTTTTTTTTAAAAGGAATCTATAAAAACATATCTTAATGACGAACACACACTTCATTGTGACGCAACGCAACAATTTCTGAAAAAAAAAATGATTTGATTATTGTGCGCAAGATTATTATAATGTAATCTATAGTACTAAAGACACTATTCATTAAATCACGCTTCTGCGTTTATCTTTAAAATTACATATTTTAACCACTAATATTATTTAATAAGACTGCAACATTCTTCTTCCTTGTTTTAGAATAAACCTATTTTCTTTCACATTCCTCAGGACGATTGTTCACACCATGACATGAAACAATCGTTTATTCTCGTTGACAGTTTTTATGTTTACGTTGATAAAAAATTCGCTTATTTTTATTAATCTAGCTCATGTACTCCTTTATTATTCTCGTTCAATTTCTTTTGGTCATGATCTCAAAATGTGATCCTATGAGTTTCCGTGATTTAATTTCGGCGTTGATTTCTTTCGATTAATTTAATCCTGATTGGAGAATTGATTTTGTTGTTCTAATGTAATCTTTACTTTTTGTTTGGATTGTTTAATGTAATCTTTACTTTTCGTTTGGATTGTTTCTACTCCAGGAAAAACTGAGTGACTGAATGCCAGAGATACCTAATCCACGAAATTGAACTTATTCGTTTTCCTATATAAATTGATTATCCTAGTTCTTAATTATACAAAAATCATTAAAAAAAAAAACCTTCTTTTATTTAAATTTCTGCCAAGAAATGAATATAAGACTTGATTTACGTGATGAAATGAGATGAAAAAAATTTACTCAGTGGTAAAGAGATGACTCAATGGCGAAATCGTGGCGTCATAAATCAGCTTAGATATATGCTGTCCTGTGCTCTTTTTCCTAAACATCCATAGACAATATTCACGAAATAAAATCATATTCAGTTTCTGACCTTCAGCATACCTACAGTTATTGATATGGAGAGATACCGGAAGTCGATATAAATCCACCAAAATCCTGCAAAGAAATAGTACAACAATGCTGTGAAATATTGCGTGATGAGAAAACGGCCGGAATGATCTTCATGCCTTCCCAGGAGTTACACTCAAACAGTTGCCTTTATCATGATGTCATCCCGGAGTTATACAGAGTATGTTCATGTCTCACAGTCACAGATGCTGATTCTATGCTTATGGATGATACACCTGGTTGATCATTATCTAGTGCCGAATATAATCATTTGTATCGATATAAATCATCTAACCTGATCCCTCAGACAGCTGTTTTCAGATTCTCGAGAAAGATGTATTACAAATCTTAATACATCTTCTTTAACCTCCAGAACCTCAGATCTGTTCTGTTCTAAGAATGATGATTAGTTTCCACTCATAGACAGTGTAATTGTCAACATGAATTATCGATGTCTCGATTTCCGCCCAAGGACATGAAACATCTTATTAATGAAATATCTCAACTGAAATTTTACATGTCGTTTGTGGTGCGTATTTCATCACATTTTATATACAATTAGGCCATTATGCTGTCTCCCCCTGGTAAGTATGAGATAAGAAGAAACGATTCCAAGTGGTTATGGCAAAAAGTGATATTTTATTCCTTGAACTCATTATATGATAGCGCGCGCCATTCTTGACCGAGAGAAGCCAAAAAATGAACATTGAAATTTAAATTTTAATCTAATAGACTAAAATTAATGAGTTATTTTCTTTTTTCTCTGGCTCTTCTCTCATTGCTCCACACACACACAAAAGGAATGATAAGAAGAAATAATGTGAATTAGTTCCCGTAGCCTAATGGATAAGACGTCTGACTTCGAATCAATAGGCTACAGGTTCGATTTCCGTCCCGAACGTTTCATTGTAGGAGATCTAGAAATTTTTTCACAGGAAATTAACAATTGCGCCGGACAGACAGACAGAGAAATAAAAGATTTTAGTAATATAGATTCTATCAGTTATTATTGCACTTTTAATTTCTCAAATTTACTTAAATGTTATTTTCATTGATTAAAAGTTTTAATGCTTTTTTGTATTGTTTATTGTTTAACTTTAGAATAATAAGTATTTGAGTTAATATCCTGGTTGATCTCCAGTGAAAGATAAAGCAGCAGAAGAAAACTACTTTCAGAAAAATAAGGGAAAAGTTCAGTAAAAATATCAGGATAGAAGAAGGAAATGCTTTAAAAAAGAAAGAGAGGCACAAAAGACGAATTTTTGTTAAGATTCAAAGACAAAAACGTACTACCAGCTTAAACGAAAGAAAAAAAAAACTATAAAGCCTTGCGAACACCATCCAACTTTGCACCGACTTTAATCGGCCGACTTAGACTCCGCGAACTTTTTGTCATCCGTCACACCATCTAACTCGGAAATGAGTCGGCCGTGATAGAAGGAATCCTATAATGCAATGCATTTCGCCCAGTAGCTGTGGAAAATCCGAAAAAATCGAGGTTTTGAAACCTCTCTGATAAATTCTGCCGCATACAATTACTGCATTTCAGTATAAACTTTATTTATGCATGAAAGAAACTCGCAATACTCTGATATTCATTGTGTACTCGCTTGTCTTCGACTCATTTCGGCGAGCTTCGTTGTAGACGCCATTTCTTCCATGGGAGTGACGTCACGACAGACGTGTTCCGACGCTGCACTGTGATTGGATAATTCCGATCTACTTCCAACCAACTTCCCGAGTTGCCCGTGCAGAACCAACTCGAGTCGGCGGACTAAAGTTTGTGGCAAGTCGCTGAAAAACTGGCTCAAGACTGTCTCTACCAACTCGTGACATCAAAATCGGCCGACTAAGTTGGTGCAAAGTTGGATGGTGTTCGCGGGGCTTAAGATCTAAAAAAATAGAACAATCTTTTCAAAGATATCTGTCGAAATAAATCGAAGATGAGAGCGCATGCGTCAACCTGAGTAGACGTGCAGTCACATCGCTCTTCCATATTAAGTATTTTAAAATTTAAGTATTTTCTATTTTCTTTAATATATATTTTATTTGTATGTCATTAAAACTCCAATAATGAATACTTACGCTGCAAATCATGTGGCACAAAACAACATGAAAAATGTATTAATGAAGATAATGCAATGTATATATCAACGCCCACAAGAACAAGCCAATGGGTATGTTTAAAATGCAGAAGAATAACAGCCAGAGATAGGCAAGAAAATCCAAATATACGCAGTGAAATCACAGAAAAAAATAAGAACGAATCGTCACTTGACATGTCTACCCTTACGGAAGAAATGGAAAATTTCAGAACCTCAATAGAACTATTTTTTGCGCAAACCATTTTAAGGAAATTAAAAGAAATTAAAGACTCAATGAAGTTTCTTGACAAAAAATATGACGATATTGTTGAAAGACTAAACAAATATACCAAGAATCAAAGTTTAATTGAAGAAAAACAAGAGAGACTTGAAAACGAGAACAGAATTCTGCAAGAAAATATAAAGAACATCGAAGAAGATGTACACAAACAAGAATTACAATCAAGAAAAAAATAATATTGAAATCTCAGGAATTCAAGAAGCAGAAAATGAGAATTTTTAAAATAGAATGGCCAAATTAGCGGAAAATCTAGAACTTGACAACCCAACAAACATAATAGAAGCCATTCAGAGATTTAGAAGATCCCGTAATAATACGAGGGTCAGTCAATAAATAATGCCTCCTATTTTTTTTTCTCCTTAAATAAGGTAGATAAGTGAAAAATTTGAAATTTCCGCAATTCCTCAAACCTTATTCTCCAATCTAATGCAGTAGTAACTTCCTGCGTCAACAGGTGGCAGCACTGAATCCGCTTGCAAAATGGCTGACATCGATGGTCGCATTAGACGGCATTAGCTACCCACACACGTAGGATCGAGAGATCTTTGACCTCTGAGGGAGACTCGTCTCTCCTTCAAGTACTTACCCCTTGGGGAACAAATCTCTTGTCGGCGCTTAACCATAAAACGAGTTATCCCCCGGGTTAGCGGTTTATTTCCGCGGCGTTTCACAACTCTACGTTAAGCAGGGAATCCCTGGGTTGCTAGCCGTTACGATCTCCCAAGTAAGGGTGGATTTTGGAATTCCAACCCGACTGAAAGTTATCCTTCGCGGGCACAGAGCTCTAGTAGCCGTTCAACTGTGTTTCCATAACAAATATTTACATAACAAATTTAAAAAATGTATATATTATAATATCATTCAAAGACTAATATTTGGGTATTATTTTAAATGACTCTTTACTTACAACAAAAATTAAATTAAAACTTACAACAAAAATTAAATACATTTTCTTGAAAAAAATTATAAAAATATTATACCAATAAATTATAAAGTAATAACTTAGTTTTCCTTTTTTGATTCTAATTTAATTATGAAAATGCTAACTGATCTAATACAGATAATGGAAAATGTAAAAAGTATAGATATTTTACGAAACAAAAAATAAATCTTCAAATTATAATATATATTAAAAATATTTCAAGTAATAAAATAAGGGAATTCTTTATGAATAATAAAATACTTACTTCGAACTTTTTATACAATTTAATAACAAAGACTTATTTTCAATTATATTACATGAACAATACAAATTCGAATACAACCATAATCTTCGAGATATATATAACTTTATAACCAACATTTTTAATAATTATGCCACCCAAATAAATTACTACAGGATATGATAAATAAAGTAAATCTAGAAAATTACCGAAATTTTCTAAAATATCAATTTAAAAAAAAATCTCATCAGAAATTGCCTAGTAATAAATAAAAATCCTAAGGTTGACTAGATTTATAATTCTAGAATTTACTTTTCACTTTAATTAAGATTTTTTTTTACTATTTCTTGTAACTCTGTTTACGATTATCAAATATATAATGTCTATTAAAGTTCAAAATATAGTTATAAATTTAGTGCTACTGTCACTATAAAGCCAATTACATAATCAATCTGTAAGAAACTACAATTACTTATCATTTCATGTTCGAAAGTTAGTCTAGGCAATTTCGAAATTAAATCCTTAAAGGAACTGATCGTTATTGAGAATCTTTACGTTAAGCCGTGCTTCACGCATAGGAACTGTGACAGGTCAATTGCCAACTACCTGCGAAATCTCCTCCCCCACTTACCACCTCCCCGACTGATTGATCCTTCCGACTTGGTCTTCAGCGTCAAAACTCCCAAAAAAACCCTCCGTGCGTGGGTAGCTATTCTATGATTGAATTCTTGAATGCGGAAGGTGAAACGCCCATTCGCATTCATGAAAGGCTGAAAAATGTGTACGGTGATGCAACAGTGGATGTCAGTACTGTTAGAAAATGGGTTCGTCGCTGTAACGAAGCGACGTTTCTACAAAGGTTAAATGCTTCGAGCCTTCGAATTTGCAGTGTTGAGTATTCTATGGATCATACAAAAATACGTTCTGTTTCTTTGTTTTCTCCAGCCTGTCTTTCTTAACATTCCAAGAATCCTCTTTTCTGAACGGTGTCAACTTGAAGTGCTGGGTTAATTATTCAGGAAATGTAGGTTTTCTGAGAATCTGGCAACCCAACAACAAAGTTCCTGTTTGCTGTTATTAGAATGAAGTTTTATGAAATGTTGTTTAACAAAAAATGCTCTGGATTGACTCGTAAAAGATTAGGAGAGTCTAACATTTCTTCACCTTTGTTTCCCTGGATAGAGATATCTTTATCTCATACATCTTGGCAGAAAATTATAGTTTGAAACGTCGATAAACAGCATAGAGGGAATCAGCTCTGAAAGTCAAATGAACTACATTCTTTACGAAGACAAAAATTATTTTTTTTTCCTAGAATTTACTTCATTGACTGCAAGACATTGACTGCTGTTTGTATCTTATTGTAGAATAAACACATCTCCTTTCACTTTTTATGTTTTTTGTCAGGTGGAAAATAAAAAAGAAGCTGTGGCAAAAATCACTTCGTCACTATATTACTTCGGATTTTTTTACTTAAAATGAACTTTTATCTTCTGTCAGGAGCCTACAAGCCAGGACTGATTAATCTTTATGTAAACTGTTTTTTGGAAATACAGTTAATTTTTAACTCAGCTCTTCAGTATCCACTTCTTCCTTTATGAACTTTCTCAACTTCTATAACTAACAGATCATTTTTCAGTCACTTCGATTTCAAACAAATGTAGACGATTGAATTCAACCGCAAGATTCCTTAATTGACTTTCTAACTTATCATAGAATGGGGCTTTCGCTTTCCTTTCTCCACAAGGCGCACTCTAGTATTATGTGTAGCAGTTGTCTACCATAATACCGTATTTACGCGCATAATTTCCCCCATCGCCAGTTTTTGCCCACCCCAGTTTTTGTGGATTACAAAATTCAATTTTATTTTTATCGCATAATTTCCCCACCTCTACTTCAACGCGTTTCCAACATGACCTTGACTGGCGGTGAACTCACGACGACGCGACAATTACCGTTACTTCCGCATTTCTCTATCCCACGCAACTTTAGGGGAAGATTCCACCCCCACCCCGGTCAGTACAAGAGCAGACTCCTTCTGAATCAGTATAACAATAACTGTACTTTGAAGAAAAAACAAATGTTGAGATGTGATTTCTTATATTTTAAATGTTGCGTGTTAATAAAAATTGTTGTTAATTACATTTCTTGCTTTAAAAATCAATATTTAACATGGCTTTCCTTACACTTTCACAATATTTTTTTTCCTCAAATTGAAAAACATCGCGTAATTTCCCCTCCCCCCCCATTTTTTTGTCAAAATATTGATGAAAAAAAAGGGGAAATTTTGCGAGTAAATACGGTATTATCCAAGCATGCCCCCTCTCTCAAGTATATTTTGTTAAATGTTCTGTATATTTCTCAAAGATAGTGTTCCACTATTCTTTCGGCTGCTGATTCCGGAGTCAATAACTAGTATAGACAATGAAACTTTTTTTCATGGAAAAGCTACTCGTCAGAATGAATCTTCTTAAATTGTCCCCATAACCGTAGTGAATCCTTTTCTTCTCAGTTAAGTTTCTTCAGTTCTTATTTTGGAAGCTTATAGATTTTTCTTTTACGTTAGTAGGAAGCTTTTGAAATATAGTGTTGGGAGATAATCACACAATCTGTACTTTTGTCTTTAATTCAGAGAAAAGATCTTTATTCTTGTGTCTTGACTCACGTTCAGAATCATTCTATATTTGGGGAGGATTATCACGATGCAGTATTAGAATCTCTTTTTCTATTTTCATATCGTTTAGTTGTTTTCCAGAGCTGCAATATAAACTCTTTCTGCATCTTATTGATCCTTCAGCAATAGATACTCAACAAATGGGCTATTTATTTTTTGGGAATGATAGACACAATAGCTTTCGTTCCTTTTTAAGTCGCTCTATAATTGGAGTAGAAATATTAAAAAACCCGAGCACATACTCCTCTATTTAAGGTATAAATACAAATAACTTTCTAACTGCAAATTTTAGTCCATTCAAAACTTTGCATCGAATCTGGATTAGACCTACATCAGTTAGATACAGATCGTGGAGGCTAGAAAAATATCCATAAAAAACACTTTCTTGTATAATCTTTCACCATGTTTTCAGATATACGCCTCTTGTCTGTAGCGATATTGTTTTTTTTTCCTTGTCGTGATGTTATCCCGGAGATGCTGAATGGCTCGAAGTGTGTTTCTGTGACTTTCTTTCCTTAAGATCGCCCTACAAGAAATATACATTAAAAGGAAAGTGATGACAAAGCATCTACTCATCTGCACAGAATTAGTCAAATAAGATTGAACACTCTTGATATGAATAAAAATATTGTAGTGAGTTTTATTATTAATTGTAATGATTTTTATAGTTCGATTTATTTCTATCTATCCTATGTATTTTATCTTTTTCTTATTCAGAATCACTTGTATTATTTCAACTGTCAACTATAAATCTTATTTTTGTTCATTATTAAATCTCAACGGCTGGTCGGGTTCCCACAATCCTTTGTAAATTTAAATCCTTCCGTTAATTTCTGTTATCATTTAAATGTACCAATCATTTTTAAAGCCCGCCAGCCAATCAGCACCATTGTAAATAAACCTATTTAAACCCCAGACGCAAATAATAAACAGCCAGAGCCAGAGCTCAGAGCCCAGTCCAGTTGACCATTCACCAGTTCAGTCTAAATTCATTTCACTACAAATCACACACTACAATATCATTACTTAACTATTTTAGAACACCCAATTTATTTTCATTTTCACTCGAATGTCCGTTGGCAAAATAAAAGAGCAACATCAACAAAAGAACTTTTTCCATTGTTAGTATTATGTACTACAAACTGTAGTGCAGGATGTTTCTAAATAGGTCAATCGATCTAAATAATGACTAAGCAATACCATAACTACATGTAAATGTCAGATTATTAATGGAAGAATACCTACCATCACATCAACTGCTTAAAGCCATGGTGATATTTCAGACGCTCAACATGTCTGTACCGATATTGTTTATTTCAGTCGTAATATTTTCCAGGAAATCCTGAATGGTTCGAAGTCTGTTTCTGTGGCTTTCTCTCCTTAAGAAGTAATTCGCAGCTGTCAAGTAATTCGTTGGGGACCAAATGTCTTTGAGATAACGGGATCCACGAAGGAGCTGTTGATGAACGCCATGGCCTCGTTCGAGGTGTGACATGCTACGGTAAGTGCCCCAGCGTAACCTCGTTATCGTCTAGTTGTTCCACGAAGGCTATGAAAATGTCGTTGTACACATCAGTGTTCACAGTCCCTTCAAAGAAAATTGATCCAATAAACGATATCAACACAGACCTCTTTGAGGCGTGTAGCTGAAAATATGGTGAAATTAAACCAAATCTGTCCCCAAAACGGGAAAACACTTTGATATGATGTTGTGATTCTTTCATTATTAACCTCTCATTTACACGTAGTTACGCTACTATTAGTTATTAAGTCGACGATTGACCTACTTAAAATGTGGAACTTCCGCTGAAACACCCTCTACTTTTATGAGAACTGTTGCCTTAGCAACAGCCATTAAGCACTTCTCATACTGCTTTAAATAATATGAAATTAAATTTTTTATACTATTATTTTTTTTAACGGAAACTTTTAACAGAAACTTTCAAAACTTACGAGAATTAGATTTATTAAAGAATGGAGGAGAATATGAACGAAATTCTTAAGTCTTCTGAGCATCATTCAAAAATAAAACATCACTTCATGTCAGGTTAATTTAAGACATCGAAACTAATTGGAAGCTAGTCTTAATGACAGATCGTAGAAGATCGTAGAAAAAAGACGTGAAGCAATAAAAGATTGTAAAGAATGATGACCAAATCTGGAATCCTCTCTCTTTTTATATCATTTCTTAAAAGTCAGTTCATTATTGAATTTCAATCATATAAATATTATTTGGCACAATAATATATGTACAATTATGCCCCCTGATTAATTAATTAATCAATTAAGAACTTACTTTGCGATTAATTCTCAAAAACATATTGCAACATCTGGTTATGTTTCCCACTTTGCAAACCTTTTGTAAATATGTCGGCTCTGTTATTTTGAGTTTCGACATACATCAAACTAATGTCTTTTTTGGCAACAAGGTCTTTGATGACTTGGAATTTCCCCCTTATATGACGACTTCGAGTTTGATTGAAAGTGTCTTCGATCATTCTAATTGCGGGTTGATTATCGCAGTATAGCACAGCTGCTCTTTCCGTAATCCTATCATATCCTAGTTCAGATAGTATATTCTTACAATACAGGATAAATCTGCTACAGTCATAACAAGCCACAAGTTCAGCCTCTTGAGTGGAATGAACAATTATTGATTGCTTTTTGCTGCTCCATGAGATAGCGCAATCTCCAAGATATAACAGGTAGCCACTAGTAGACTTGCTTCCTTTTCTGTTCGCAAAACTTGCGTCGGCATATGCTATCATGTCTTGTTTATTAGCTTTGAAAACCATCTTATATTGAGATGTCTCTTTCAGATAGCGCAGAATCCTTTTTACTTTAACAAAGTTAGCTTCTGTTGGCTTATTGTTCTTTTCAGCACATTGTGGACTGCATAGCTGATATCTGGTCGATAGGTGTTGCTCAAATATGTTAGGCTTCCTAAGATACTCCTGTACTTCAAATGATCTTGTTCATTTAAGTATACACTTTCTTCAGTATCATTAGATTCGTCGAATTTACCTTCTAGAAACGATGTGGACACGCTTTTGCATTTATCCATCTGGTATTTAGCTAGTAATTCCAAGATGAAGTTTTCTTGACAGATAGTCAAAGTTCTGATAACAATGTTATGATTTATATCCATTCCATTTATATTGACTTATTGATCCCAAATCTTTAATTCCAAATAAGTTGTTAAGGTCTTCTTTGATCTTCTTTATGACTGTCTCATCCTTTCCAAAAATTAAGATACCATCGATTTACACTAAAAGTATATACAATTTATCCTCTAATTTCTTGGTAAATACACATGGTTCGGTTTTCAGGTTGTTGTAGCCTCGTTGGTTCAGTTTTTCTTTGAAAGTCATGTACCAATTTCGGCCAGCTTGTTTCAAACCATATAATGACTTGATGAGTTTCAGTCCATTTGCCTTTTTATCTTCTAGGATCACTCCTTTTGGAATCTCTAAATACACATCGTTATCAATTTCTCCGTTCAAGTATGCGTTATTCACGTCACACTGATGAATTACTAAATTATATTTTATTGCTAATCCCAGCAGTAATCGAATGATGTCCAAACTCGGTATCGGGGCGTAAGTTTTATCGTAGTTGACGCCTGTCTTTTGTAAGAAACTATTCACTTTTAAGCGACTTTTATGTTTGATAATATTGCCTTGTGCATTCCTTTTAACTCGGAAAATCCATTTAGTCGGTAATGGTACTATGTAATCCGGATTACGAGTCTCCACCCACGTATTATGGTCAGTAATACTTTTAAGTTCATCTTTAATGGACTTCTCCCACTTGTGTCTATTTTCACCATTTAATGCTTCTTCATATGACTAAGGTACGTTATCTGTAGTTGCAACATTTGCTCGTGCTTGAGGACGTTTCAAAACTTTTCTTCCTCTTAAGGTCATATAATCATTATCTGATTCTTCATTGTCAGAGTCTGTATCTTCATTTTCTGGTCAGTTGAGTCATCATGAACATTTTCATCAGCTTCCGAATCACAATGTTGTTCTTCTTCCTCTGCAGTTTCTATGTCTACAAATGAACCATCAGTATCCTCTTCTTCCTTCTTATCTAACAAGAATAAATCATCATAGTCAGTTGATTTAACTTTGTGAGCCTTGAGTACCTCACTGCCTCTCTTATTCTTATTAATATACACGTTCCGTGTATCAATGACTTTGTTTAACATTATGTCATAGATGTAGTAACCTCGGGTAATCACAGAATATCCAATCAGTATTCCTTTCCTTGCTCGATTATTAACTTATTCTTTATTTGATTCTTCGGAACTTTTATAAATGCTAAGTTTGATACTTGGTTGATACTGGTTCCCAAACCATCTGGCTAGAGCAATTTCATTTCCTACATGAGGAGTTCTATTCAGGATATAGTTTGCAGTGGTTATAGAATATGGCCAAAATGAAACAGGTAAAAGGGATTCTAGCAAGATTGTTCTAGCATTTTCTAACAAAATCCGGTTGAAGCGTTCGGCTACGCCGTTTTGTTGTGAATTGTAGGGAGATGAGTGTTGAAAACGGATTCCCTTCTTTTTCAGAAAATCTTTAACCTTTTGATTTTTAAACTCAGTTCCTTGGTCTATTAGGAAAGATTTAATTTTATTTCCGGTTGACATTTTGTCAAATTCTGTTAATTCCATGATCTTATCTGCTACTTCTTCTTTATTTCTTAGGAGATATACAAAACTCCTCCTTGAATAGTCGTCAATTAAAGTAAGTAGATACTGATAATTACTAAAATTATCCTCATGAATAGGACCGCATACATCTGAATGTATTAGCTCTAGAGGCTTGTTTGTCCTTATTTCTCCAATCTTTCGATGTGGTATGTTAGTGAGCTTACTATATTTGCAACAACAAAAATCTAAGTCTTGAGGGATGTTATGTTGTTCAAAACCCCTAAGTAAATTTCCCTTTTGAATTATTTTCATCTTCTTCAACGAAACATGACCTAACCTCTCGTGCCAGAGTTTAAATGGATTATGTCTGTCTTCGTTAAAGTTAGCTTGATGACGCGGTTCTACTACTTTTTAATTAACTAAATAGAGACTATTTTTCAAAAGTCCTACCATACACAATTTATTGTTTGGTCGTCGAACTTGATATTGGTCTTTTAAGGATTTGCTGTTTGTATCCTATCTTTGCCAATTCAGCTGCTGAAATCAGGTTCACTGTTATTTCAGGAACATGACAAAAATTGCTAAGTTTCATTAGTTGATTCTTTTCTTCTTCGATCTGACATTTCAGGGTAATCGTCTCACTTTCCAATGGCTTTAGATGACATATTGGTAGCACTGTAAATATTTACAGGATCTTTTAAAATTTCATATTCTGTAAGTGCATGACGGTCTTTACAAATATGAATGGCTATCAAGGTACCACTCGTTGTTATGTTCTACATTAAAACTTTCGTTTTGATTATAGCTCACCAATCCAAAAAGAGATGTTTTATGACTTGACTTCTTTTTTGGAGTGTAGTAATGTTGTTGATCAGTTTTCGTATTGTTTCGGCAAAACTTCGCTATTGGGCCAGGCTTGCTCCACTTGTAACACTTTCTAATACTAGTGTTCTTAACTTAAGTGTCTTTTGCGGGTTTATTTTCAGCTTTAAAGGCATGACATTTGTTTAGTAGAATGTTATCCTGCACTTCGGTGCTTTTATCTCGTCGATATTCATCTAATATATCTTCTACGTTCACGCTCGAATTAAAATGTGCTTGCTTTTGTAAGGCTAGCAATCCTTGTGTGCATGACCTATAGCTTTTCGGTAATCCCGACAAAAGAATCCAGCATAGTTCCTTATCATCAATGACTCCGCCTTTTCTCTCAATTTCTGCTATAATTCAATGAAACTTCAATTTCATTATTTTATCTGGAATGTCATCATTGTCAGTCATCTTACTAGAACAGTAAAGTTCCCGCTTTAAATCGGCAATTTTCAATAGTCAGTCACATTGAACTGATCTTCCAATTTCTTCAGCAGAAGTGGTGGGTCATCTGATTCCTTTAACAGAACTCTGTATTTCTCATCTACTGAGCTTGTATGACCTATAGCTTTTTCAACTTGCATCTTCATCTTTCTCTTTTTCTCAGCATCAGCTATCTCATCAACCTCACTTATTGGACTATTTGCCACTAATCAAGAGTCCTTGATTACGCTGTAATGCTGTTCTAATGGAGATCTTCCACCGGGTATAGTTTTCTCCATCAAACGTCAACATATGACTAGCCATGGTTATGTAAATTTATATACTCTTAATTTACTAATACAAAAATAGTTCCCCTACTCTATGTAGTTCTATTCTTCAATTAACAGCTGTTCTGGCGCAATGGATAAGTCTGGAAGGTCACCTAACATATCTGCTTCTATTTTTCCTTTTTGCGCAGTGGAAGCGTGCTGGGCCCATAACCTATTATAGTTATTATTGTTATAAGAAAATTAAACATATATCTTTATGGATAATAGCAGAGCGTGCTTAAGAGATCTACGGAGTAAGAGTATGTTTTACTTTAGGCCCAAAAAATTATCCAAGACCAGCATTAAACTTAAATAACATTATTTAATCAAAATCCTTTTAAGCATGTTGACTTCTTTCACAAATCCAATTAATTATCTTGTCAGTGATTAAGTAACTTATCAAGGTTCTTTAACGTCTTATTTGATTAACAGTTCAGTAGGCTTAACGGCATGTAACGTTCTAACATTCTATATACACAATAAAGTTCCTTTACTGCTTTATTACTTGGTAGCACTAAATGAATCTGGTATTTCAATTTAACTAAAAATAACAGTCTCTTTATAATTCAATATGTTTGAATTCTATATTTACGTGTCGAGTTAATTCATCTAAATCTGTGTCTTTGTTCTGTACTGCAAACATGTGGGTCCTTTGTGTTATAAAAACAAAAACACTTACTTTAGATCTTCTATAGAATGAAAGCTTGATCTCTGTGGATACGTCCGCCTTTATCAATGTAGCGTTCCGAAAATGATCCTCTACGATCCAATGTCTGAAACTTTGATCTAGAAGTATTTCCACTCCGTCCATTAATCCTGTGGAAAACTATATATCAGCGGCTTTCCCGTATTCGACTCCATTATTGTAGATTCTTGAAGCTTATGGTCATTCTAAGGATGAAAACTAAAACAAGTTATTAGTACAAGTCCATCTGGAAAGTCTATCTTAAAATCTTGATAAATCGAAGATTAAATCGAATCATTAATACTTCCTATTCGATATCATAATTTTCAAAATGCATGCATTCATGTTTTATATATATTAACATAGAATCAAACCATTTTATTAAACTCAAGTCATCGAATACATTAGGATCGAGAATTTTACTTTTTGCGTACATCCAAGTCCTGTCGCTACAACCAGCAGAAAAATTTCAATCTTCTGTCACTTCGTTGCTTTGCGGCTTCTTGTTTTTTTTTTTCGGACCAACAATAACTTCAGCAGTCATAATCAATTTTATATGCCGTTGTCTTTCTTTTATTTCAACAATCAATAATATCACATAGATTTCAATTGTCCTTAAAGCCAGTTCATTATTGAATTTCAATCACATAAATATTATTTGGCACAATAATATCCGTACATTTTGCCTCTGTTTTCCCTCACGATAATATTAATATTAATAATAATAATAACAATAACCAGAAGACACCATTATGGAAAACACAGAAACAATCTCTATCCCTCAGTACACATGCCCCAACAATACAACTAATGAAATATTACGTGCAGCTCATGATCATTTCTACACTGCACTCGCACAATACACAGGCACAGACCCCACACTCAGGCCGCCACTCCCCAAAGTACACACATCAAAACAACTCGTCACAGTCATATACCATCTCAACACACACACTATCCCACAACACCTTGACAACATCCAAACATTAGAAGACATACATACAACACTCTACTGTGCAGCACAGGGAACCATTCGGGCACTTGGAATCAAACAACACAACATACCTCCCACTGCACGGACACAAGAATACATCCCCCCTTGGAGACGTCGCCTTGAAGGCCGCATCAGCGACCTTAGAGGAGACATAGCCAGGCTCACACAATACTGTGCAGGAAACAAAACAAAGAAACTTATGTCCCAGGTTAGAAAGATATTCAAGCACATAAATACTCGCCCTTCACATTCAAATCATCGTAACCAGGTTCAGGAACATCTCGACACACTAAAACAAAAACTCAGTGCACTTGCAAAAAGATTACAAAGATACAAACAGTGCACTCTGCGCAAACAACAGAACAACACTTTCCAATACAATGAGAAAAAATTCTACAGATCCCTTATATCTTCCTCTACTACAACTAACACAAACACTCCCAACAGCGAGGCTTTACATGAATACTGGTCG
>JAFIDM010001028.1:2481808-2493957 GCA_023159025.1 Thereuonema tuberculata
CCACTTGCGTACACTTGGTCTCGTTCATCAGCAGATATCAGGTTGCCTGGTTTTCAGCAAGTCCAAGTCTTGTTTTGTTCGTGATGACATGATGTTTTTGATGACATTTCATTTTTCATGGCTTGTTCCCATTTAGCTTGGTCATCATTAGCTGAAGATTCGCAAACAGTTTGAGTTCGCTGCCCGAAAATACATTGTAGGATTTCCAAGAAACTGTCTCGCCTTCGGTGTTCGTTTCGATCATCGTAGTCCTTCGTCAGCTTGAGCTTGCTGTGGCTCTTCTCCCACTGACTTCTCCGTTCCATCCTCATTTGGTTCAATTGAATCCTTCACTGTTTCTTGATGATGGATTATATCCACATTGAGAGGAGTTTCGTGAAATGTGACGTCCCTTGATACTATAATTTCACGATAATTGTTTGCTTTGAGTAATCTGTAGCCTTTACTTTTACAACAGTAACCAACCAGGATGCATTCGACAGCTTTATCGTCGAGTTTGTTCGCTTGTTGTTGGGAACATGCGCGTATGCTTTCGATCCGAAAATGCGCAGGTGGGCCAAGTTGGGTTTTCGACCAGTCCATGTCTCTTCTGGAGTTTTTCCGTTGACAGCTATAGTTGGTGATTATGTTTTCTAGATATACTACGGTGTTTGTAGCTTCAGCCCAAAACTGCTTGGAGAGTCTTGCATCATGTAAGAGACATCTGACTCGTTCAACGATTGTCCGATTCGCTCGCTTGGCTACCCTATATTGTTCCGGAGTATATGGAATTGTAGTCTCATGACAGATTCATTTTGCTTCAGAAAATTTTTAATTGCATTAATAACATTTTCGCCGCCACTGTCACTACGTAAAGTTTTAATACGTTTGAATTTTCAGCTTCCGCCAGGAATTCCTTAAATTTGTAGAGCACTTCGTCTTTCGATTTCATCGGCTACTAGAATGTCTTTCTCGATGCGTCATCAATAAAATTTCACAAAATAACGTGATCCGCTGAATGACCTCTCTTGCATAGGTCCGCACACATCTGAGTGTGCACAAGTTCCAAAAGTTTCTTTGCTCGATTTGCTTTTCCTTTTGGGAATGGAGTTCTTGATTGTTTACCCATGACACAGGCTTTGTATGAAGTTCCTTAGTGTTATTAAAGTTGATGCCGATCGCCATTCCATCTCGGAGTCGTACCATTCTACCAATGCCTAGATGACTGCAGCGCCGATGCCAAATTTCAGCATCCACTAGTTTCACATTGGCTTGTGGGATAGAATTTTGTCCAAGATCTACACGATGCAATCCGTTAGCCTTAGTAGCACTTGCTATCAAATTATTTGAATTGTCACTAATGAAGCATTTTTCGCCATTGAACAGTACTTTAAAACCTTTAGTTGTAAGCGCTTACTGATAACAAGTTCGTCTTAATTTCGGGTACAAACAAGACATCACAAATTTTTGCAAATGTTAGTTTACTTTTGACGTTGAGTTCCAAATTGATGTCACCAACACCTTCTGCGATGATTTGTCGCTTGTCAGTCATATATATATAGGGCAGTTGTTTAGTGGCTTCAACTTTCTTTTCATCCTGAAAAATGATGAGTTGTCCCGGAATCAATATACCATTCACCTTCCGATATCTGGCTTGCTTTCAGCGCAGCTATCAAGGCAAAATACTCTCCTTTTGCATTGACTAATTTTCTTGAAGTAGATGTCTTCTCGGATTTTTGAGAACGACATTTTTGTCGGGCAATTATTTGCTTTATATTCGGTTTTTCTCCGTTTAAAGCATTTGATCATATCTCCAAACTGTTAATACTGCATCATTAGGCGTGCTAATGTCGGAATTTCGTCGAGATTCTTCCTGCAACAATCTTGATTTAACGAGATCAGTTGTGAGTTTTCACAATTTTCCACAATTTTCTGGAGCCATTACCAGTGGATCGTACGATGTCGGTAGTCCGGATAGAATCAGCATTGCCAAGTCCTCGTCATCTCGAGGAGCTCCGATTGAATTCAATTGTTGTGCAACGAACGTAACTTTGTTGAGATAGGCTTTCATCCCGATCGATTCGTGTAATTTTAATTTATGCAATTCTCTGATTAAACATACCTTACGAACAAGTCCATGGTCTTCGAAAACATTCTTTAGCGCCATCCATGTTTCTTTGGCAGTTTTATAATTCTGAATATGGACATACATTTGCGGTTGACTTAAGGCGATGATCCACGGGCTCTCATGTCTCTCGATTCATCAGCCGGTTTTTCGTCTTGATTATCAACAAATGCCACAAATTTTCGCATATAAGTCTCATTTCCACAGGAAATTTCCAAGCGGCGTAATTGTGTGCTCCTTCTAACTTCTGTGTTAAAGATGTTGAGAATACACCGTTGGAATGTTGAACGGCCATCTTTCTTTTTATTCCACATGTTGGAAGAGAATACGAAGAAATTCTAGTTAATATTTCACCAAAATGTCCTTAAATCGCTGTGGGTAGCAGCTGTGCCCACAACCTGTTAGTTTTAGATTACACACTTTTAAGTTAAAGTAAAACTTACAGAGCTAATTTTCGTGATTACCCAGATTGGCAATAACAACTTAACAATGACAGTTAACGTTTTTCTTTAACTCACATACTGATGCACATGCTTCGCGAAGGCACTATTTCTAATAGAAAAAGCAGTTCCAGGATCTCAGATTGACTCAATAGGCTTCCCATTATCACTTTAGTGGGAATTGTTTTCTTTTGTGTCATCTATTAGAGAATTTTTTTTTCTTGTTTTTATTACTGTTTTTGGTTTTTCTTTTTCTTTTGGTGAAATGTCTTTTGTGAGTTAGCTATCCAAGGATTTGATTTCCAAAATTTAATATTGCTTTTTCATTTTGTTGTCTTTAGATTCTGAAGGGTCACGTGTTATCTTAAGAATACATTCCGAAAATTATGTTAGATACGGCTGATTCCTTTGAAGATTCTTTCCTTCAAAATTATTGTCTTCGGGCCTTATGGTTATTTTTGTTTTGGTTTTCTTAGAAGAAGCCATTTTGAAAAATGAGTTGATCCTCTGGCTATTGTTCTGATTCTCTGTCCCATTAACAGTTCATTTGGTGAAATCTGTTAGATAATGGTGTTGCACCATAATTATGCAAAGATTTGTAGCCATCTTCTGTTTTCTTCAGACAGCGTTTCATGATCTTTACTCCGGCTTCAATAAAACCATTACTTTGAGGAAATTTGGACTATATAAATCCCCATTCTTTTGCAAATCGTGTAAATCAGACTTCAGTAATGAACGAAACTGTGTCGTGTTGTCTCGCAAAGATTGCTTGAAGGTTAGTTATTATCTCAGCTTCTTTTAGAGTCTTCAGTTGCTTAATTTCTGGATATCTTGAATAATAGTCGGAAACGAGTAGGTATTTAGACCATTTTTGGTCTAAATGGAACACATCTACACTACTCTCTTGCCAAGGCCTCTTTAGAACTTCCGTAGGCAATAAGGGCTCGTGACAATTTGTAGATTCCTTACCGCATTGAGCAAATTTTATTTACACGTTTCTCTATATAACGTGAAATTCCCGGCCACCAAACTACAGATTTGGTCTTGCGCGGCATTTGTTTATCCCTTGATGTTGTTGTGGACTTTTTCAGGATAAATTTCCTTTAATCGTTTGGAATGGCAATGCCGATCCGTTTATTAGAAGCCCTTCTTCTATTCCAATGTCGTTCCTAAACTGCCAATGGTCTTTTATCTCTGGTGCTATATCATTTTTATTTGACCATTCATTACGGCTGTATTCCTGTAACCTTCTGCATATTACTTCTCGATCTTAAGCTTCTATGATTTCAGCTGACTTCTGATCGGTACCTCGTAAGTGTTTTGTAACATTTGAACAAATGTAGAGACACTGACTTCAAAGAACTTGATCCTTTGCTCGCCGGAGACAAATTTTTTTGGGTTGAACTTTCAGAAGTCATTCCATGACTTTTAGTAGGAGGTTATCCTGTTCTTCTATTGAACTCCCACATACTAACAAATCATAGATGTTAACTTGCACGGCATCGAGACCTACTAGGATTTGCATCACCCGTATTACAATACCTCTGGTGCTGCATTGATGCCAAAGGGTAATCTTCGATATAAGTATCTTCCAAACGGTGTTATAAGCTTAGTTAACTTTTGGGCTTCATCGTCGAGCTCGCATTGCCAAAATCCGTGGTTAACATCAATTTTTAGAAAAATTGTGCTTGACTTAGACGCCCCAATATATTTTCTGTTGAATTTTGTGTCGGGTGACTTTTTCTCAGTATGAATCGGTTTAGTCGCACATAATCTACACACGACTTTATTGTGCCGCTTGATTTTGGTTTCAATACCAAACCCCACCAATCCGTCTGTTCTTCAACTCTTGAGATAAATACCATCTTCTCCAGTTTGTCGAGGTTCTCTTTGATCTCCGGCAATAGTGGAATCGGCAGCCGACGAGATATCGTTAACGCATAAGAACTTGCGTTCGGCCAAAGTCTAATCTTGTAGGATACTCTGATGTGTTCCAATCCTTTAAATAATTTAGGATGTGTGTTTTGCGGATCAAACATCATTTTAGTTTTAACCAGAGCTACCGCATTTATTCTCTTCAGAATTGCAAGATCTTCGCAAGTTACGTCATCTAATAACGACTGTTCCAAGCCTTCGGATAATATAAATTTCAGTATTTGTTGTCTGTTTCTTACACCTGATCTTCTCTCTAATGAAGCCCAGGGTTATCATCTCAATTTTATTGTCATTTAGCAGCTGCCTCTCTGAATTGCGTAATTTCTTGTCTGAGAAGTAATCTTTGTAAGTGTCCTAGGATATGCAAGTCACTTTAGCCCCTATAGCCACTTTAAAGTTGAGTCTTACATTATGAACTTCTGCAAATGCACTAGAATGTCTTGTTCGACAGGTGATTTCTTCCACAGTGGTAATAAATATATCTTTATCATCATTCTCAAAGACAAGACACTTTGTATTTGGCTGTCTTGCAACATCTTCCAAAATGAAGTCATTTTTCATAAAACTGTAAGTGATGTACTCTGTAATTCTCATAAAACAACTATCTTTAATAAATAAATAAAATAAAAGGAAAACAAGAGCAGCATATGACTAAAAAAAATTGCCTTTCTGATTCGATTACGGGAAGGAATTGGGAACGGCCGTTTCGTCCTTCACCAGACTCATTAGCCCAATCCCGCCTTCCCCGATAAAAGAATCAGAAATGTAAGATCTTCTATCGGGGAAGGCGGGATTGGGCTGATGAATCCGGTGAAGGACGAAACGGCCGTTCCCAATTCCTTTCCATAATCGAATCATAAAGGCAATTTTATTTTAGTCATATGCTGCTCTTCTTTTCCTACTATTTACTAATTATCTCAGCACGTTAAATTTTCTTTATAACTATCTTTAATGTTCACAATATTTCGTTTCTCTGTGCGAGAAATATCCTCATGTGAATAAGAGTACAAAAACTATTCTTTTTTTGTCTCTTATTACATAAAAAAGGGTTACAAACAACTAATGGTTCTAAAATATTTTAATATTTCAGTTCGCTGATTTGATAATATTGAATTCTTCCGAAGGCTTAACATACTTGTTATCGTGCTTTGCTATTTCCCAAGGTGTCAAGATGTCAATCATTCCTACGTCACTAATTGATTGACTCTCATACCTAATGATTGGACTATTTTCTGTTAATGTGCACGGCGTCACGGCAACTATTTAATACAAATAAGTACGAAATAATAAAGTTATTTATTACTTAATGTTTCTTAAGAAAAACTTTAATGTTGTAAGCGGATTTTGAAAGAATGAAGTAACAAGTTTGGAAAGTTCAGAAGGATTAGCCGTAACTGAAAGGAAGAGGAAGACACTGAAGATGAACGGTATCGGATGTTCTGACTATCACTGCAGTATTCGTGGCGCCAATAATTTAGTCGTAACATCGGCTGCGGACATTCAAATATACATGTGCCGGGATACGTAGTATCAAGAAAAATCAGAGGCAACGATTGTGTGAATCAGCGAAAAATAAAAGAATCAGTGGTTCATTTATTTGGTCGAAGAGGCTTTCTTAATCCAAATAAGAACATACGGTGCCCTGACAATTGACCTTGGTGCACCAAACCTCCTGTAAGCACTATAATTACGTGTGACTAATACTTCCACAATTAAAAATAAAATATATTTACAATAATATTAAGGAAATTCTTAAGAAAATTTTCCTCTTCAATTCAATTCTTAAGACAATTTCCTTCTATTTCTGGAACTTGAAGAAGAAAATTATAAGAATTTCCGCCACATGTAGTTTTATTCTAAATATATTTCATTTTTGATTGTTCAAGTATTGGCCAAACAAAATTATATTAATTCTGCACATAAATAGAATGACGAATAATTCTGTAAGTACTCTTTCGTACAATTATATTTGTCATGAGACAAAGCATAGCAGAAAAAACTAAGGATCTACTTTTTGCTACATGACTCAATTTCTAAGGGGAGTTAAACTTAGTACAGAAAGTAACCTACTTAACTATATCACATTAAACAAAAACGAAGATTCTTGTTTTAAAATCAATCATTTTTTAATTATATAAAAAACATTTACTAGTTTTAATCGGCTGAGAAACTCACAACTATTTCCTTGTATTTTGACCTGCTTGTAATCCCTGTAATTTATCTATTACAATTTCGAAATGACTTTAATATTTTTTAAAATATATATATATATAATGAGTTACCATAATTCAAGAGAAGGTGATTAGATTTCAATTACCAAAAACCAATTGGACCAAACTCCACCAAATTTGGTGTGAACACTACGAAGACCAAGGGATTTTGATTTCTCCAGGAAAAAAAAATTAGTTCAAAATTTCGCCACCGGGAGAAAAATGGCACTGGAAGCAAATATGATTGTAGTAAATTGATGTCATAGATTGAAGGAGATTTAAATATGAAAACGAACAGCATGCGTTGGGTTCGACTAATGTGCTATGGCTGCGCGGTGATGCTTTGATTTTAAATCTTTGCTATGCTAAATTTACATGATCGTACTTTCCTTGTAAAACTTTACAACCAAAAAAAAAAATTTCTTCTGTCGAACTTTCAAAATACCGAAGGTTGAAGAATTTAAGGAAAGGTCAAATGACAATCACAAATTTGCGAAAAGGGATTTTTGCGATTTGAAAATACGGGATCGTTAGAGGAGGAGGAGGAAGCAAACCGACATCAACCCAACAACTAGAAACAGTTACAAGTGCTGCACAGAAAGTAAACAATGCACGTCCAGCAGTGGACAGGAAATATCCAGGCAATTTGATCTGCCAGATGCAATGATGTGAAAAATTACGCGTAGGCTAAGCTGCTTCGGTTTTCCACGTTGCATTATCGCTAATAGCTTACATGTTACAAATTCAAGCCTCTGTTTTCAGTCGTCGGCTTTAGGTTGATGATTAAGGTTCAGACTCCTATACTAAAAGTCGTCTGTTCGAATCTATATATGTATTTTTTTTTCTCAATGTCCGCATGGAGTTTTTGGGTTTTTTTTTCTTATTTTCCTAACTTTTTTTTTAATTTTTCCTTACGTTATTGTACTTCCTTTTTTTTTACTATTTTTTTATTATTATTATGGATCGCTTTAAATTTATGCTTCAGTACAAAGTTATATTTATATTTTCATTTTTTTATGATTGTTCACAATTAATTATTTAATTCGTGACAATAATGACTCAATCAACTGTGAATTCTCTGACAATCAAGAGGATTTACTTTTTCTTTCTGATCTGCCTTCCTTTGTGAGATGAACAATAATGCATTAAAATAATGTTTCTTAATTATTAAATCTCAGAAAGAGAGATAATTAAAAAAAATTAACAATGCTACAACAAAAATAAAAAGAAACTTCTTATCTGACAGAATTCAAGAAAAATACTTTTAAAAACTGAAGTAAATACTGATGTTCATTATACATTCACGATCAAAAGTTAAGGATATTCGTGAATCACATGAAAATGTCGAACTATGCATGGTGTTTGAAATAATTTTACATGCACTGTTCATAATATGCGCTTAATTAAAACAAAGCTCATGCATCTGTTTAACTAATTTTACTCAACATAAAACTTAAAATACAAAATAAACTGTATTTGAAGTTTTATGTTTGGTAAAATTAGTTAAACAGATGCATGAGCTTTGTTTTAATTCAGCGCATAATATGCATGGTGAATTGCCAAGAAAATTATTTCATACCTTCCTCCCTCAGACACATGATGGTTATATCAACATTATAAGAGATATCATTCAGCAATAGACGGGCCATATCTAGACATTAAAGTGTTGCAGAATAAAGAACTTGTTGTACTATTCTTTGATTTGACAGAGGTGTTTACCACATAATATGGTAACGTTATGCAGGACAGAATCATAAAGTGAAGAGGTCAAACTCAAAAGCTGCATATTCCACAAAGTATTATTTTCAAAGTCGAAAAGGTTTCAATAGGATGGAAATATCAGTTGACACTTCAGCACAGGATGTACGATTACAGAGATAGAAAAGACCGTTATTAGTGACAAATGCGAGATAAAGCAGAGCAATGTTAAAGATATTTTCCCTACAAAAACCCAAAATTATATTATATAAATCTTATGTTGACTCACTTATTGATTATGGTTTGTTAAGCTGGTTTCATCTAAATAAATCAGAGATAAAAAATATTAACAGAATTTTGTATAAAATTCTAAATATAATCTTTATAAACTTTAAAAATCAATCTGAAAACCATAAACATCAAATCCTTATAAAAAACAAAATACTATTACCTCAACAAAAAATATTTTATAATCTAATAATAAAATATTATTATAAGATTTGTTTTAAAAATGATATAAATACCATCAATAAAACGAGATCAACAAGCTTATATGAGAAAATGCAGTATGATGCCCCAAAAAATAATTTTGGCTTAAGAATTAAAAATAGAAACATAAATCATATCTTTGAACAATTCTCTTTTGATATGATAAATGTACATAAAATTTCTGTATTAAAAAATATCATAATAAAAAAAAATATAATTGGTAAGAAAAAAAAAATTACCAATTTTTAAAAATTATGCAACAAAAAAAAAAATCATTTTCATAAAATACCTTAATTTTGAATACATATTTGAGCCTATGTTTATCAAAAAAAAAATGCTTAGTTTTCTCTTGATGAATATGTAATTTAATTTATTAATTATAAAAGTCATATGTGTAAAATTTGTAGTTATTCTTTCTGTATTTTTAGCAATCTAATTTTAATTTGTTGTGAAAACTGTTGTAGATGTGTCATACTTATTGAAGCAGAAGATGGGATTCAGATTCCTCAGCAACCTCCTTATAGACGAATTCAATCTGAAAACAACTTTTTCTAAAACAAATTCCATTGCTTTCCTGGGTCCGAATTATCTATAATCCAAAATACTTAACAATAGTAAAAGTATCTCTAGCTTTAATTAATTGGGATATAAGGTTTAAAATTGTCTTAAATAGTTTACTGATATGATTGTATTATCTCTAGCTTTAATGGCCTCTTACATGGCCTTTTTTGATATATATTTCATATAGGAAACTCATGAATTTTTCCGCTCAATTTTTTCCTAAAGATGGTTATGAACTGTAAGATTTACCATACGGCTGCAAACTCTTCATAAAAATGACTTATCTCCGTGTGTGTTCTTCAGTTAATTCAGATAATCAAATTTTATTCACATAATTTGAAGAATATTATAATGAAGAAACGATGTCTATCAATGCCACTTTTTTATCGATTATCTGATCAAGTGGAACTTTCCTTTTGAATTCCTTTTGCACGAAACTCGTACGTTTTGACTTTGTTTGGATTAAAATCCTTCAAAGCCTTTAACCAAGAGTTACATGATTGAGATGTAAACCTTATTGTTATATTCATAAACCTTCTTGTCATTATAATAGCTTACAGCTCTTTGTAAGGTCATTCTCCTTTAATAAACTCATTTCACAATATTAAATAATCTTTACGTCTTAGTAATCTTCAATTTTAAATCTTCAACTTTAGTATCTTCAACTTTAATCACTCACAATATTTCGTTTTTTCTTATCGAAAAAAACTTCATCAGATGATTTGAGATAGGGATATAACCCTATTCAGTATCAATGGAATTCATTACAAAAGGAATGTATATAAAGCTTTTGTTTAAGTTTTTACAATAGAATTTGAAAGCATTGAAATATAAGTAATGATGTAGTATAAATGATATGTTGATTATATGTAATATACTTAAGGATAAGTCATTACAAAGGAATTTAAAATCATTTAAAATACAGTAATGCATTGCAGCACTTACATAGTTTGTTACAAGAATAGTTTTGGGTTTTTTATACATTTTTTGAATTTACTAAGGCTAAAACCACTGACTTTTAATAATTTTTCTTTGTTTATACATGGAAAAGTATTGATGATATAAGATTCAATCATGAACCTATTAATTTCTTCTGGAATATTAAATAATATGTTTACTATAGGGTCAGGATTATGTTTATTTTCTTGGCAGTGATCTGCCCAATCAGATATATCATGTTTTCCATTTATTACTATTATTATTATTAAATGCTCAAACAAAATATTATATGTGATTAAAGTTTAAATTTGATTATTGTCTTATCATTTCACAATACTTTTCAAAACATGGTCATTAATCCTATTTCCACTGCTTCTAAGTGAACAGCAAACTTTTGCTTCATTCATTGTAGAAGCTTTTTCTTTCATTTAATATTTTAAAGAGTCAGTATTATTTCTTGGAGGATTAGTTGGAGTTTAGAAATATTTTTGACTGTCATTAAGATCGAAGTAGGCAGATGGCGACTGCTTTGCTTAAAGGATGTTTAATATATTTATCAGTGAAATAGATAAATAAAGATTTGATTATTAGCAGTATTCATAACTTGATTTATGGAGTGTGTCAGCCTTTTCTTCTTACTTGAAATCCTCGATGATTACTTACATTTTAATATAACTGGTCACCACAGTCTTTCACTGTAACTTTTAAGATTTTTACTGAGACGGAACTGCATTTTTGTGACAAAAGTTTCTGAAAAGCGAGTCAATGAAAACTTCTATCGATTCTTAAAGGAGCAGTTGGTCGAGGATTGCTTAGAGCTTAAATCCTCCGCCCACCCGAAGACCAATATGGCCGATAGTGGAATACTTTACCATTTTTAATAGGAAGGGAAATGACACTTTGTAAAACTAAATCTGAATGAGATGAACACACCGAATAACAATGATAAAAGAAATAAAAAAAAATGTTCTTTTGTGAGACGATGTGAATCCTTACCAAGTGGAATTGTGCCAAGAAACCCTTTACTTAACAAATAAATTATCACGTGCCGTTGCGGTCATTACGATCTTTAAAATTAAGGCTCAGGCTACTGTAATGTTGCAAAAAAGACTATCCTAATCTTGTTAAGGGCAAATAATTGAGTGAATAGTTATATTAAGGTTGAATATGCATAGTCATAAAAATGGAAATAACATTTTTCTTTTGTTAACAACATCCAACAAAAAATCTGAAGAATGGCAAAAATCTAAGGCAAAGTATCAGTAGCAGTTAGTAAGATGAGTAAGTAGCAAATCCCACAAATCAAACTCGATATTACTTTAGTCGATATTACAGAAGTAAGGTAAACATTCTCTATCACAGAAAGTCAAGCAAATTTTATAAAATTTAACTTCTTCTGAAATATGATAAAAAAAATTGTATCTGAGGTTATTCCAAGTTTTAAGAATCACTTGAAATACCGGAATTACTGATGATAATTAGGTCTTTTCCAAAATATTTTTTGAAAAGCTTCATTTCTATAAAGCATGCAATTTAATGACTTTAATATGAAAAGTTACAGAGCTTCGACTAAAAAAAGATATAGGTATTCTTGAAGATTATGAGAAAGAAATGTCCTTTAACATACGGGATTAGAATTATTTTTTTTTAATTAACGACTTAATTAAAATGAAGCATATTTACAATTAAAAACGCTCCCTACTAAGCACGTTCAGATCGTTGATGGCATGACATCGTTGGGAATGAAGAAATACAGAGTAACACAGGTATTCA
>JAFIDM010001028.1:2496281-2512354 GCA_023159025.1 Thereuonema tuberculata
AATTCAACCATATGGTAAAAATGTAAAACCGAAGCTGTTTTAAGTTATAGAGGATCTTGTGGAGTTTTTCTCCTCTATACTCAATTGACACCTGCTACTGTCCAGGGAATTTTACAGATATCTTTACCTTGATTCTAAGTTGACATGTAGTAACTTTTATATTAGATAACGATTTTGTAAATAGGCTGGTGAAACTGAATTACAGTTTTAGCTTTTGCATTCTCAAATGTAATATTATTTTTCTTCCAAAAAGTTATAATCGTATATACATAGGTAGTTGTTCAACATAATTTTTAATTTAAATTTAACTTATTACATGAATACAGAAGGTCTTATTCATAACAGAGGTTGCAAATGCCTTAAAAAAATAGTTAGAAAATTTAATGCATTTAAATATCATCACTCAATTACACTCAATATAAATGCTCAAAACTTTTTTCATTCAACCTTTAAATTTATTAAGCTCTTATTCGTAATCTCGATCATTTGTTATTTTCATAAATTCAGTTATTAGTGAATTAATATATTGTCCAATGTAAAAAAATGTAGTGGATTTTTGTTTGCTTTCAAAACAGGAACTAGCCTCGGAAAGGACAGATGCAGACGACGACCCGGAATGTACAAACGGACTACGAATTTTACAAATGGATTACGAAAGAGTGAGAATGGGAAAATGAAAAATTTAAGAATTGGGACGCTGAATATACTTACTTTGAATGGGAAGGTAGATGAACTGATTACAGTGATGGAGGAGAGGAATATAGACATCTTTGGACTCAGTGAGTCAAAATGGAAGGGAAAGGGAGAGAAGGATTTGAGGTCGGGATACAAACTTCTCTGGAAAGGGAACGACAGGACAGCAAGAAATGGAGTAGCTATCATAGTAAACGACAGAGTAAAAAATTTAGTTGAAGAGGTGATATATCTGTCAGAACGGATGATTAGTATCAAAATTAAAAATGGTAATGAGATGGTACAAGTAGCGCAAATTTATGCTCCCCAAGTAGGCTGCTCCAAAGATGAAAAAGAAAGTTTTGAAGAACTAATGGAAATAAATATTGAAAAGTGCAAAATTATAATGGGAGATTTTAACGCACAAGTGGGAAAGGATAGAAAGGGGTATGAGAGAGTTCTAGGCGCCTTCGGATGGGGAGACAGGAATGTGGAGGGAGCAAACTTGTTGGATTTGTGTCAAAGGAACGGATTACGAATGGGAAACAGCAGATTTAAGAAGAGAGAAAATCATATGATTACAAGGTATAGCTGGGATGGAGTAACTAAGAGTGTAATCGACTACATTATTACTGATGAAGGTTGGGGAGAAAAATTAAAGAATGTTAAAGTGATCCCAAGCGTTGCAATGGATGGCGATCATAGACTATTGGTAGGGGATCTTCAGATACGACCGATGAAATTGAGAACAATGAAGTCTGTTAAAAGAATTAAGATATGGAAGTTAAATAAGGAAGAAGTTAAACAAGATTTTAAAGAACTGATAACGACAGGATTGCCAAGAGAGGGTACTGCAGGAGTTGAAGAAGAATGGTCAAAGTTCAAGATAGCTTTTGTCGAGGCAGCAGAAAAAATATATAGGAGAACCGCAGTAAGGGCTAACCAGAAGGCAAAGCGAAGTGAATGGTGGAACGAGAATACAGTAAAAGCTGTGAGGGAAAAGAACAAAGCATGGAGAGAATTGTGGAAAAGCAGGAAAATAAAGGATGGAGAGGAGATAATAAAGAAAGGCTTATATGAGAACAAGAAAAAGGAGTGCAGAAGAATAATACGGGAAGAGAAAGAGAAAGCATGGGACGAATTCACAAAGAAACTGGAAGAAGATGTAGAAGGGAACAAAAAACTTCTATACAGAATGATCAGAAATAAGAGAAAACCAACTGAAGGGGCTTCAATTTTGGAAACAGAAGAGGGAAATCCAATTGAGACAGCTGCGGAGATAAGGAAGCTGTAGGAGAGCTATTTTAAAAACCTTCTGAATGACAAAGAACAGGAAAATGAGCACGCCAAGGGAATCCAAGTGGAGATAAGTAAAGGTGAAAGGTCAAAAGGAAACCCACCATCATGGCAAGAATTGGAAGAGGCAGTAAGAGTAATGAAAAATAATAAGGCAGGTGGACCGGATGAAGTTACTATAGATATGGTGAAAGCTGCAGGACCGGTGGGAGTACAATGGTTGTATAGAGTGATGAGGACAGTTTGGGAGGAAGACACAGTACCTGAAGATTGGGGAAAAGGAGAAGTGATACCGATCTTCAAGAAGGGGAACAGGAGACTGTGTAAGAATTATAGAGGAAAATCACCTTGATGAGCCAATGCGCTAAAGTGTTCGAAAGAATTCTCCTGAACAGAATGAAAACTTAGTGCGAGAGATTGTTAGGTGAAGAACAACATGGGTTCCGGCCAGGGAGAAGTACAATCGATTTGATTTTTTCAGTGAGACAGATGGTGGAAAAGAAGTGGGAATTTGGGAAGAAAGTGTATATGGTGTTCATCGACATAAAAAAGGCCTACGATATGGTGAACAGGAAATACATATGGCAAAGTCTAGAGGAACTGGGAGTGGATCCATACATAGTGAACTGGATAAGAGAAATATATAGGGTGAACCGATGTAGAGTAAGAACCACAGAAGGGCCAACTGGTTGGTTTGAAATCCAGAGAGGATTAAAGCAGGGGAGTGTGTTGTCGCCAATGCTGTTCAATATAATAATGGAATGGGTAGGAAGAAAGGTTAAAGAAAACTTACAAAAACAGAGTAAAGACACAAAGCATATGATCTTCGCAGATGACATTGTAATATGGGGTGAGAAAATTGTTGACGTACAGAGGGAATTGGATGAATGGACTCTACAACTGAAACTAGTGGATCTTGAAGTGAGCGAAGAGAAAAGTGAAGTGATGGTGGTGGGACGGGACAAAAACCTGGAAAGGGATATCTGCATAAACAACAGGGCATTGAAGATCACAGATAGTTTTACTTGCCTAGGGACCGAAATAACAAGTGATGGTAGAGTGGAGCATGAAATCACAAGACGGTTGGAGAAAGGGGGAAAGCTATACCAGGGAGTGAGACACCTGATATGGGATAAGAAAGTCCCAAGGAAGGCAAAAGAAATAATCTATAAAATGTATTACGTGCCTATAGTCACCTATGCAGCGGAGACATGGGTGATGAATGCTAGAGACTGGAGTAGACTTCAAGCTGGGGAGATGAAGTTTCTTAGAGGTATAGTAGGGAAGACTCGATTAGATAGAATGAGAAATGAGGATATCCGGGAGGAGTTGGGGGTAAAAAGTTTGAGGAAAAAGGTGGAAGAGGGAAGGCTGAGGTGGTTCGGGCACGTGAAAAGAATGGAAGATGGTAGGACTCCTAAGGTTTGGCATGAGTTAAAAGAAGGAGGGAAGAGACCAAGAGGGAGACCGCGTAAGCGATGGCTGGATGATGTGAAGCACAGCCTGGAAGAGAGAGGCATCCCATGGGAAAGAATATGTAGAGAAGAGGCTTGAAAGAACAGGGAGAGGTGGAGAGGCTTAGTTAATTCCTAGACCCACAGTTGGTGGAACGGGAAAGGATATGTATGTATGTATGTATGTATGTATGTATGTATGTATGTATGTAAAAAAATAAAAATCAGTATTTAATAAATGTTAATATTCGAATTTATCCTTGAATTTCATACACTAACTTAAATATTACCTTCATTAATCTTGTTGAAGCCCGTTAATGACATACATTATTGCTATTATTATTTCCAAATTTGAGAAATTTTAATTTTTTATTATTTCCAAATTTGCGAATTAATATTTCGAACACATTATCCAAGTCTTGTTTTTCTCATTGGAATTTTACAATGTTCACTTTCTTCAATTTGCACATTTATTAATCCTTTGAAAACATTTGAATTTTTTTTTGTACATCCATCTTCTTACATTTATTCCAGAAGATGCTTATTATTTAACAAATAGTTTATATGATAAATAATGAAGACTGGAAACACAGTTGAAAAACTCTTATTAAAACAGTATCATATTTTTTTTGTTATCATAAAAGGTAATGAAATTGAAAATGTGGAGAAAATAATTAACAGTTGTGTTGATTGCATAAAATTCATCAAAGGAATTTAAAATAATAACAGAGAATTAGGCTTTTTAGATGCAATGTCAAAATAAAAGCCATTCAATAGAAACGGGAGTTTCAGAAAAGATACAGAGCAACATTATATTAAATTATCTTTCTAATAATCCTTTATCTATAAAAAGAAATGTTTATATTATTTATTTAGAAGACCAAACATGATTTGTTCAACAAAGAAATTTATATGTAAAGAAATTACACATAGTTACCAATGGTTACCCTATGAGCAGGATAAATAAGGAAATTAGTTTTATAAAAAGAAATTTGGAGATTAAAAAAATTACAAAAAAAAAAATCAGGATCCACATAATTATATTCTTTTTGCAATTAACCCGTGTGTTAATGTAATAAATGGACCCATTAGAGACGTATTACGTAGATTTAATATACAGGTTGTGAAGAAATGTAAGAACAGCATTAGTTTTAATTGTTCTAAGTAATATTATATATAAAATACCTTATAGTATTTGGGATAAGTTCTATATTGGATGTACCATTTAGCGATTAGAATGCCGAGTGACACAACATGAGTATTATTATAAAGGTAAAAAGTTTAGATAAGTCTGCAATATTCAACCATGGAATAAAGGCTGCTTTATATGTGCCATTTCAACAGGCCATAATGCAAACAATGTCAGGGTAGATTGCCAGTGAAAAGAAAGCTCAAAACTCTTGTCTTAGACGTTCCATATCGCCTTCCATCACACGGAAAATTTAAAACTTCTCAATTGTCATCATACCTACGTTTTATTTAGGAAAAAAATAGCATTGATTTATATAAAAATCATTTATTCAATGCATCGAATAGGCGAAAGAATGTTTCGAATTAATTAAAATAAAAATATTCATTGTTTTTTTCATCTATTTGCATTTCTTTGTTTTCAGTTTCGATATTTCTCGTTATATCTAGACCAACCACGATATGTTTCAAAGATTCTAATCGATCATCGATTCAAATTTTCAGGCCCAAATTCTGTAATGATTTTGATTAACAGAATGTAACGTTTTCTGAAAGTATCCACGAAAACATAAGGAAAAAATTGACATTCATATCATTTTTGTAATCGGTAATTTCGAATAAATAGATAGAAATCGATTGGACAATTCGTCACCAGGAGCGCTAGTGTGAGATGGCGTGCCATCGGATGGCGAGCAATCTCTTTGAAATAGAATACGTTCTAAATGGGGCAATGTGCTCGCCATCTCGCCATGGCGAAGCTTATGGCGAGCTTATGGCCTGTGAAATGTTACATGTAAAGCGGCCTTAAGGGAGAAGTGGAATCAGAATATCACTATTCATAAAAGAATCCTTTCTCATAGCAATATCACCTTCTGTAAATAATAGACTTTTCTATCTACTAAAATAACACTGGAAATGTTAAATCATTCTAACTGATGAAGACCCACAACGTGTTCGTATTTTGTAATCTGACGCATTGAAATGATATTGTTTTAATAAGAGGATTTTTCAGGTTTTAATGAAACGTTTTAAATATTGATGATGGGAATTTTAATAATACTTCTCTGAAATAAGATCATATCCCAAAGATGGGTTAATGTTTATAATGAATATTAATAAAGAAGAAATATTTCAAGAAAAAAAAAATCAAACGTAATGTTTAATGATAATTATTAAGACACGGAGGAAAATTTATTAGATATTAATTTTGGATAATATTTTAAAATCCAACCTTTCCCCCAGTGAACAAGATAAGATAAAAAGAAATAAGCAGCTCTGCTACCAGTTTGTTTTTGACGAAAACAAACAAAAACAAAAGAACAATCCAAAAACCATGGATGAAATTCAACAAGTAGCTAATATTTATAGAATATAAAACTTACAAAAAAAGGATAAATATTGATACAAAACGGAGAAGAACTAGAATTAAGCTTAATTCACTCAGTACAACAGCACCGGGATAAAGTCTGAAAATCTCTCACGTGAAGAAGGCATAAGTAAACAAATATAAAAGTTTCTATCAAAGTTATACGTAAAAATAAATCATAGGTCCGTCAGAATATCACTTACAGTTTGCTCATCGCCATGCGCGATGCACCATGGGATCCCAGGTTCGCATTTGAATTCACACGCGTTTTCACATCACATAAAACACTTTGGTAAGATTTACGAAGACACTCCACAGGTGTGGCACACAGAAGCACTTTGAAGTATACATGTCGCTCTCGCTTGCGGAGATTCAGATGCCAGGGAGTCGCTTCACTCCCGGGAAAGATGACTTGGAAGCGGGCAAGTTTCCGTGGTGGGCAACATCCCGAGCACGCTGACCTGGCTCCGAAGATCAATTCGGCGTCAAGTAAAATGCTACCGTTGCCGCCTTCCTACCATTTGCATCGAGTTCGTGGGCCGCAGAACCAAGTTGATTAGGGATGATCAAAGAGCGTTATCCCGGCAGTTTTACTGTGGGTCAGGCGCTGATCCGCTTGCGTCCAAAGGGTTTGCAACCAGCAGTTGCCTCGACATTCGTGCGTAGGTTTTTTTTTCTTGGGCAGTTAAAAGAAAATACACACAATTGGTGTCCTTCACCTGACTTCTCAATCTCACACAATCATTACATATGAAGAAAAATATGGAAAATTAAAAAAAAAAAAAAGATAAAATAAAAATAATGCAAATAAAATCGGAGACTACATTTCTACAACACTTGGCTTAACGACTCCGAACCAATTCTAAATCTCACAGAAACCAAAAAACCGGGAAGAAAAAAAAATACCCCACGTGATATAAACAACTAATTAGAATCCACCAATTAAAAGACCCGCGAAAACTAGCGTGCCCACGCTATCTGTAACTGAATTACAATGCGATAGTGGGACTTAAACAATTACCCAACAAGTAAAGTTTGGCTAAAAAGAAACGAGAAAAAAAAAAAACAAAGGAGAAAAATAGGAAAATAGAATTTGGATAATAAAAGCAAAACAGCTGAAACCAAGGAAGAAATTCACAAGAAATAAAAATAAAGAAAAATGGCAGAAAAGAAAGAAAGAAAAGTAAAAAAGCAAAAATAAACAAAAGACTAAAAAAAAAACCGTGACAATTAAGATTGTCAAATACTCATTGAAATGCATCAGACTTTAATAATTAAAATTAAAATACGATATTTCGATGATGTTGATCTTGAATTTGTTAAATAAATAATAAGCAGCGAAAATAATTATACCATATAATAAAATGCTCACAGAAGAATATAAATAAATCAATAATTTCCATATTTAATTATTAGACAAATGATATAAAAGTGAGTACCAAAGAAAGCTGCAGATTATCTCAGGGATAATCAGCCTAGAAGGGTCGAAATCCATGCTCACCGCCTTAAGATCAGCATCCTTTTGAAAGGAGGTGGAATACGAAAATCCCCAAGGATCACCCCCTTCACAGGAGCTTTGGATTCAAAACTATTTCCGGGAAATTTACGCATCCAAAGAAATCTTAAATGTACATTAACGGAACTTTATGTACATTAAAGAAAGTTATAAAGATCGCTTATTTTTTTTTAATACTATATTTATTTAGGGTGTAAAGGAGCAGGTGGTTAAGCCCGTGGTTAAACCAGGATTACTCTCAATCTGCTACACGTTTTGCTGTTCTCCAAACTCTTGAAACAGGTTTTCATTCCAAACCTAAACACCCTTCTCACGATTTGAAATGATAGATAATACTCTGGACAATGGAAGGCCTATCTCATGAAAGAGATAGATCGATGTTTTTATTAGGGCAAATATATCAAATAAAGATTTTAATAAGCTCTCTTTTACGAATTATTCTTTTAATGTTTTGCCGCAGTCATTGAGAAACGCCAGTGGAATTCTTAGTGGTGTCAAAATAACTTATTTTCTACATTTATGTAATGAGGTTTTGTTATAATTATTTATGTTTATTTATTTAAATAATTATGCTTGTTTACAATCTCTTAAATTATGCATGTTTTGTAATTTGGTGAACGAGACTAAATGCAAATTAGACTGGTGGCGAACTCCGATATTAAGGACTGATGCAAGTCGAGGGGAGGGGAGTTCGACAGAGAACGGAGAGGTTGGAAGGAGGCGTTGGTCGTCAGATGAATCGTTGGTCGCTAGATGAAGCGTTGGTCGCCGATGAAGAAAGGAAGAAATGAAGAACACGTTTGTCGTGAGAAGCCACCGTAGCTCTACTCTGTTCGTGTGTCGTTGAAGAAAGAAGAACCTGCCAGCGAACCAAGCAAGAAGAAAGAAAACTGCTGAAGAGTCAATCGAACCAGGAATACGTGAGATAAATTTGACTGTCGTGATACTTTGTATTAAAGACAGAACTTAAAGTATGAAGCCGATACTCTGTGTAAATTTAGCTACGCTTAGCAGCAAAATAAACTGTATATTAATTTAAAATAGAACTTATTAAAGAACATTTAATTTAAGCCACCCAGATCCACGCATTTTATTACAATTTAATCTTATAAGTGAACTATCTTCAAACAATGATGCTGAAATTGTTAGTGTTGACATTTAGAAACAAATAAATCGTTTTAAAATATATGGCTCCTATATTCCAGCAGAAAATAATATCCTGAACTAATCAGAAATAAAGTAATTTTTTATGGTGACTTTAATACTTATAGCACTGGATGGAACTACTCGAAGGGATCTGAACAGTGATTCCGGAAGAACATTGGAAGAAGTTCTGAACACCGATAAACTTCAGCTCTACTGCACTAACACAGATATCCTACCTATTTACACTATACTGCAAGTGCAACAAACCTAGATTTAACTCTGGCATCTCCTGATATTGCTAGAGAAGCAATTAGAGAGATTATCCATGACCCTGGTTCTGGGCATTGCATTATTATCATTTTTTTTTTTAGTTTTAACTCTACAAGAATTGTATATAATATTATTAATTCTAAGATTTATTAGACTTATTAAATCTTTTCAGAATTAATTTTCTAAAAGGAGAACCTCCCAGACAAATATCACTTATAGATGGAATTTTAAAAACAAAGCAAAATGGGAAAGTTTCACTGAAGAACTTGAATTGTGTGGCCAAAAACAAACGACACTGAACCGTTTTGAACAGAATACGCTGGAACCGAATGAATAATCAATGGTGTTTGTTGACAAATACATTTTCAATGTGATGTTCTTAGCGTTCTTAGCAGTACTCGTAGTGGTTGCGCAGGTTATCCACCATTTCCCGGAAGAGAGGTTGTTCTATTCCTCTAAGAGTTGTCACAATCTTTTGTCGCAGCTCAAGAATGTTTGCCGGAGATTGTCCTTGAAAAAGCTTTCATTCAGCAATCCCCAAACTGCGAATTGAGTTAAATCAGGGGAATGTGAGGGATATAGAATGTTTGCTCCCCGGGATATCACATGATTTCTGAAGGTGACATGAAGTAGCCGAAGTGACAGATAGCACCAGCCTGTTGAAACCCCTGGGAATGAAGATGTAGGTGTCGTTGGAGGTCCCTGAGAAACTGGGTGATTATCTGTTCTCTGCACTTGATTTACAGTCCAATGATGCAGTTTCCAGAGACCGCACACCATATCTTCACCCGTTCACCGTGGAGTGGGTTTCAATAATGATGTCTGGCCTGGCGAAATCAAGAAATGTGGTTGCTTGTTTATTGATTAGCCATTCACATGAACATGACACTCCGAAAGCAAAACATTAGGCAAAAATCCGGGATCGTCATACACCATTGCTAACATAGAAGCACAGTATATGCCTTTCGCTTCTTTATCGATAGGTTTCAATGGATAGCCAGTCGGTATCTTCTAAGGAAACCCACCAATGGTTTTAAACATATGTCGAATTGATGTTCAACCCATGTCCAGTTTAACTGCCATTCGTCGGAGACTTCGTTGTGACGATTGCAGTACTTGCTCAAAAAGTTGGCCGCGATTTTCGTTCTTTGGTACTGTTACGGGACGATCAGTGCAACCTTTCCACTGTGTGAGTATACTTCCGATTCGACGGAAGATATCGATGAGGGAACCTCCCAAAATTCAGTAGCAATGTGTAGCAGGCTCGATCCATTGCCACAGCCTGTTCTGTATGATCGAAAATAGTGCTCCATAATAACAGTTTTTCTTCGGAAGTTAATACCATTTTCACAGCACACTGATTAATCTCGCATTCACATCATTCCTGTTCTGAATACTACAATCGCCCACGTGTTCATCTCGCAGTGCCACCTTTCATGTTGTCAAATTGTTCAATGTCGTTTGTTTTCGGGCATACTGTATTTTGAGAATTCACAGAATGCCCTAAGCCATAATATTCAGAGAGCGTTGGAAACCTTAATCAAATTATTTGCAACACAGCTCAACGCTGGATCAAAACAATTTCATAATAAAATTTGGGAACGATGCTCTTTCTCTTTAAATGAACAATCTTCTCAAGCATGAATGATGGCCGAATTTACAAAAAAAAACCTCACAAGATCAAATTCTGAAGATGAAAAAAGTGAGATGAAAGAGATAAAGAAAAAATGTTTTCATAGTTTTATTGAGAAAATAGACTATAGGAAGGATATGCAAGAAAGTGTCTATCTATAGTGTGACGAGACGCATATTTTGCAAATACATTGTAAATAATTTATTATAAGTTTTTCTTCAAATTTAGCTTTCAAAAATATTAAGGGAAAATGTCTGAATTTAAATTGTTAAAATAATTATGTCAAAATAATTTAATATTTTAATTTTAATATATAATAATTTATTCTGGTGAAATACGAATAGCGCAGCTTCTTTTAGTTAGTTTAAGTTAGGAATTTTCCATTCGCTGCCTCTGCAGTTGCACTTGTATGGCGTCATCCTGCAGTTGTGGTTGTCCGAAAGGTCAAGGCATCATTATTTGGATCTGATGAATTTCCAGCGATTTGATTGATTGTGATGCACAGATTTCTTGGAAGATGGTTAGCTCATATCGCCTTATTTGGTCATGAGCGGTTTACTGCCCTGTCATTGACAGATAGTGTTATGACGTAAGATGTGTTTCTTTACTTAATCCAGGTGAGACATTTCTCGCTCTCTTTCCCGCGACGTCCGATCTATACATCAGGTCAGGAGACCTTTCCTCCCACCTTGACACTCGAAAGATGAAACTCCAATAGTGTCAGCATGTTTCAAACGGCAAGTTAGGTCTGTGTTAAAAACTAAGTTAGTTTAGCTAGAGACCGGGAAAACCAGGATTTAACCCGTTGACTGCCGTTAAGTTTATTTTTGCATCTATAATTCCGACTAAAGAAACCAGTGCAGTGAATTGTGTGCTTAGTGCTTCGAAAAGAAACCAGTGCAGTGAATAACTTAGTGCTTCGAGAAATAGTTTAATACTTTCAGTCGTGAAATAATGTGTTCATGAGTTTAGTTAGTGCTTCGGAGAAAATTCCCATCCGACGAAAAAAAAGTCTGCATTTACCACAAACCAGGTTAGTGTGATGCGTATGTTTGATTGATAGGAACTAATTGGCGATACAAACCCTTATAGCCATTATCATCGAATAATTAACTGTGTAACGTTAGAAAATTCAATTCAAGCCGAATATTTTAGTTTAGTGGAGGAGTTTGTCCGCGCTAAGTTATCCGGAATTTAGTTCAGCGAGAAGCGCCGCAAAGAAGCTTAACTTTTTGTTTTCAAAAATTCCGCTTCCAAGATAAAAACATAATGTAAATAATTACCGTTAAAATTTGTTTTATGTTACGGTAGAGTGGCTGAAAGTTTCAATTATTGTTATTTAGAATAATGAGTTATTAAATTAGAATTTGTTGTTATGTGTGAGTTAAGGAGTGTACTTGAGTGCTTTATTGGGTCGCCATTGACTACTACCACCGAGGTTGGCGAGCTAGCATGAGCTATGTTGACGAGAGGGCAATCGGCAATCGACAGTAGCCTGGGACGTGGATAAAGAATTTCATCAGGAGTCTCCCCTGGTTGGCGCCCAACATTATCCCGCGTCCTGACTGACTGTTAGACGACTATTGACTAGACGACTGCCGACTACATCACCTTCCACCCCTCACCACCTGTTGTGTCACATATTTTGGCGCCCAACGTGGGGCCACGAAAGTAAGGTCGTTACAACGCAAACCCGATGAGCACGAGAGTAGGGTAGTGCAGTCAAGAACTATTGATTAAATTTGTCAGGCGTGTCCAGCCCGCATAAGAAATAACCCGTTGTTTGACTACGGGACCTAGGACAAATATGAGTGATAGTGAGGATGATACTAGTAAAGAGCCGAGGTTTATGTTTACGGAATACCGAGAAGCCGTAAAGTATCCGAGCCAGGAGATGGATGGGCAAAGCACATCCGACTGTCATCCGTGATGCAACAGTTGGATTTAGAAGGAGCAACTGCAACCGATGACATGGAGACGTCTACACCAGAGACTGCCGCGGCGGCAGAGCCACAACCATCACCACGGAGTTGCAACTCAGCCCAGTATCTTTAAACGAAATAGCGGAGCTTATTAGAACCATAACAAGGTCACGGACCGTCTTTTTTGGCAAAATGGACAAACAAACTGTTACAATAAATGAACTGAGCGCCACGGCCAAGGAACAAGCTGTTAAAATAAGTGAACTAAGCGCCACGGTCAACGAAGAAACTGCAAAAACCGGAGAACTGTTTCGGAGATTAGATTCCAAGATTAACGAATTGAGCGTCACGGCCAACGAACAAACTGTTAAAATGAATGAGCTGAGCGCTAAAATAAATGAACAAGCCACTAAAATTGATACACAGGAAGCGAGGTTTTCGCAAAAACTAGAGCAAGGTTTTCAAAGTGTCAGGGAGGAATTTCAATTCTATGATTTCAAAAAGCAGATCGACGAGCGAGGACCCAAATTGGAGAGGTGGTACAACAGAAGTGCGACGTTGTGGAAGGTATGGAAGCCTCCAACCACAGCCAAGTTAATGAACAGATTGGAGCGGTTAAGAAAGACATGATGGGAATTAAAGGAAAGGTCGAACGAGTGTACCGTGATGCTATAGAGAAATACGCACAGCTGAGTACACATGAAGATAAGGTAGAGTCCGGAGTCACCAAACAAGTCCAAAAGGTCGGGCGGATTGTCGAAGATAAAATCAAGGACGTGGGTGATAGTTACACGATTAACTCAATCTATAAAGGATGCTTTTGACAATACAAGATCAGTGCAAGCTGCCTTCGTGCATTTTAAATCTGCATATGACAGTGTTTGGAGACTAATCACAGTTGAAGTCTCTTGTGATGACCAACAGAATGCTAATATCAATAAAAGATTTTGCTCTCCCAACGCTTCTGCGCAGTCCGTTATGGTGATGATCTTTCAATGTATAAAAATTGAAGCTGGCTTGCCTGAACGCACTGTTTTTAGTCCAATCCTTTTTAATATTTTTATTAATCACTTTTCAACATCTTTGATTTGACCTATTTGAGATGGTATTTTTTCAGATGACATAGTCATATGGAGCAGTGCAACAATAGAGAACCAAGATGGCTTCATAATATAATTATTTATCTTCACTTGAAGGTTTGGAAACATGATGCCGTGAAAACGGAATGATCGTTAATCAAAACAAAACTACCAGTCAATTTTTTTCATTAAATTAGCAACCCTTTGTCTTTAGACACAAGTTTCAGGAAGTGTATTTACAGCTGAATGATTCTTCGACCTATTTGAGGTGTTTTGGTTAACCGACTTAGTTGATGAAAACATGTAGATCATTTAAAAATCAGAGCAAAAAGACGATTCCCTATTTTAAGCGCTTAGCAGATGTCAAATGTAGGAGAAATACTCTTAGTACGACTTACAACCTTTATATCCAGCCTGCAATGGGCTTTTGCAGCGAAATTTTAATTTTTATTTTTGAAACAAGATTGTGACTGAACCATTGAAAATTTTACAAAATCAGGCTCTACGTTTATTTACTGGAGCTGTAAAAACCATCCCTTTCTTAGTTACTATAAAACCCAATCCAGTTAATTTAACCCAGCCTTTGACAAATGTAATAAAAATCAATGTAATAAGAAAACTTTATGAAAAATTAATATGAATATCAAATAATGATTTTTGGAATAAAATGTAAAATATTATTCCCTTAGAAATACTAAAACACAAGATGGCTTCATGGAGTCAGTAAGAAAAATCGCTCAATACCAAGATGTAAACTTCCACGTGAATGTTTTCCTTGCGCCAGTAGATTTTCTAGATACTGATGCTTATCTGGATCTTGAAGAAAACGTGGTTACAAAAAGATATGCCACCTGAACAAATTTGTACTAATTGAGTTGGAAACTATTAAATTGAGATTTCCACGGGGGAAATGATTACATCTTTGCACCGATGGATCGTTTTTTAGTAGATCATAAGGGTCAGAAACTGGAATTTTTCTGTTTCTACTTCTTTGTTGGAACTTTTTCAACGCAGTTTGAAGGAGAAATTGAAGCTATTTTTGTGGCACTACAACAACTCTCCCTTCATTTTTCTTCACTCAAAAAAGGAATTAATCTATCGGACTTTGGTCCCGTTCTTCAAGCTTTATCTTCCAATCAATGACGCTCTTGTTCGCGGATTTAGCGCGAAAGACTTTAAAAGACTTTATTCATAGAATTTCTTTTCAATGGGTGCCTGCTCATTGTGATGTTCAGGGAAACGAAAAAGCTGATTTCTTTATCAAAACAGGCGCTATAGTCATACAGAAATTTTTACAACCTGTTTCTTCTCATTCAGTAAAAATGCTTATCCACTTATATTACAAGAAAGCAATTGGAGAAGAATTTTTCACCGCCTCTAGAAGGAAAGCTTCGAATGCGAGAAGCAGTTGCCAGTTTCCGAATGTTAACCGGCAATGACTCAATTAGTTCATCTTTTTATAATTGAACTTGCCATTTCTCCAAATTGTATTTTATGCGACTCAGTACAATTAATGTCTGCCGATCTTTTGGTAGAGTGCCCAGCTTTGGTGAAGTATAATTGTGTTATTCAAAAGTTTTGGAGAAAAAATAAACTTTCTACCAACACAGATACATGTAAATCTATACTTCGGTGAAGTACAATTGTGTTATTCAAAAGTATTGGAGAAAAACTAAACTTTCTACCGACACAGATATATGTAAATCTATACTTCGGTGAAATATAATTGTGTTATTCAAAAGTATTGGAGAAAAACTAAACGTTCTACCGACACAAATACTTTTAAATCTATACTTCGGTGAAATATAATTGTGTTATTCAAAACTATTGGAGAAAAACTAAACTTTCTACCGACACAGATACAGTAAAAACTCGTTACGTCGTCACCCGGATAAGTCGTCACTCCGCTTAAGTCGTCGTTTTTCTTTGGTCCCGACAAGGTCTCATAGACAATAATGTAAAATAACCCTCTTTTACTCGTCACCAAATTTAATTCTACTCCGGATAACTCGTCACCCTCAAAAATGGCGAAAAGCATCTTTATTCTCAATTTTGCCTGCCATCTTTTCAGCCCGCCCCTTCACTCTGAGAAAGCCTAGCCTTTACGGGGAATTTTCACTTGGGAAATTCACTTGGGAAATTACACACTTCTGGCTGCGACTCTTGTCAAGAGTAGCCGACGTTTTTCTTGACCGCTACTGAGTGTGATTTTATTTCATAATGAGTAAACCCCGAAAATTTAATAGCGATCGAAATTGTTTTTCTTCCTCCAAATGTAACTGCACTTCTTCAGCCTTTAGATCAAGGGATAATTCTTGACTTTAAACGAAAGTACAAAAAAATGCTTGTAAAGGACATGATAAAAGCCTTGGATAGGAACGAAAAGCAAGAAGTTTCGGTTTTAGATACGATTAACTATGTGCACAAAAGTTGGAGTTCCATTTCATTACAAAGTGTTTCGAACTGTTATCAGTAATCAGCACCTTCATCAATCAACACTGTTGGATTATTTTAATTCCAGTAAAAGAAAA
>JAFIDM010001028.1:2512454-2529630 GCA_023159025.1 Thereuonema tuberculata
AACTCAGTTTAATTCTGTTATATTAATAGAGATTGTTTAATAGAGATTGTGAATATATTGTTTAATAGAGGTTGTATATATATTGTTAGTTGAATGACATTTAATTATTATTTTATTTAAATGAGAAACGAGTTTCTTTTCTCTTCGTTTGGTTTTATTTTATTATTGTATTTCTATGTATATGGATAAACCCTGAAGAAGTCTTTTAGTCAATAAAGACGAAATATAGATATGAAGAAGGGAGTATTGTTTATTCTACTAGTAATTTACATTTCTACTAGTAATTTACTAGTTATTTATAAATAAGAAACATCCCTTCATGCCGATGTACGTAGATTTCTGTTCCTTTATAATTATCTGGACATAAAACATGGTGGCAGCGGAAATTAAACATGTACCAGTGATAAAATCAAAAAAATTACCTCTATTGTTTTAGGCCTAGATCTATTAAAACAAAATGGAGGATTTAGTATTCTTCGAAATGGTTTATCACCAATACAAAAATTAAACTTTGCGAATACTGAAGAGTGGCCAAAATCGATTCGAACGATTTCGAAATGTTTCGGGATTATGCGACAAATCTGACGCAACAAAAAATTGATGTCCTAATCTTGTTTATCGTTAGATCAATCAGAAGATGTATTTGCATCCTTAACACTTACGGAAGATGAAAAAAAGATTATAAGACAGTTGTAAAAGCATTCCAAGATTATTATTATTGTAAAGCATAATGTTATCTTTAAAAGTTATGTCTTTTTTGATCGCAAACAAAACGAGAATGAGACGATAGAGGAATTTATGACATTGTTATTTACTCTCTCGGAACATTGCGAGTTTCGAGATATACAGGAACGGCTTTTTCGAGATCGAATTGTCGCATGTGTATGTGATAAAGGCCTATCCGAAGAAACTTCAACTATTTAGTGATTTCAAGCTGGAAACCGCAATCATCCTGGCATAGCAATCGGAACAAGTGAAGAAGCAAAACTCGATTAATCATGAAATACTTCTAATAATTCTACTTCTACTTTTGATAATTCATGAAATTCGGGTAGTAAATTTCAAGAAGCCAATAAGTGAAAGTCAATATAATAGATGTGGAAAGATTCAACTCATATAAAGACTATCCAGAGAATAAAGTCAAATGTTATAAATGCAAAAAGACAGGTCATTTCGCATAATGTGTAAAAATACATCGGTTCAAAGAGAATGACTGACACTGTTTCTAACTGGCACAATCAATGCTGTCAAAAATCTCGGTATGAACAATGAAAAATTACAGTAGATATTCGTAACATAAAAGTTCGAGAGAAAATAGATACAGTTGCGAAAATCACATCTACTTCTACGAAGATGTTCAACAAATTCTTTTATGATATTCAATTAAGAAAACCCCTACGATGACTATTAAATGGAAGTGAAATGAAGACTAGAGGCTTCTTCTATGAAAACATCGGTTATAAATGAAAAATGATGATGGCAGAAATTTATATAGACAGAAGAATTAGATAAATCACTACTTGATGGTAGCACTTGCGAAAAGTTAGAAGTAATTGGACGAACGGATATCAGTGCGGTGCAAGCAAAGGTGAAGGTTAAGATGTCATTTGAGCTATCAAAGATGTTTCCAAAATTCCTTAAGGAACTACGAAGAGTTGAGGTTCCTTACAAAATCAAACTAAAGACAAACTCAATCCTTTCTCCGTTGACCACTTCCAGAGAATTCCGATATCCATGTTAGATGAGATTAAACAGAATCTGAAGTAAATGGTGAAACAAGAAGTAATAAAACCTACAGAAAAGCCAACAGAATGGTTCGCAGGACAAGTTTTAGTACGAATGGGAAAATAAGAATGTATGTCGATTATGTCAAGTTATATGCATTTGGGCTACGTGAATTGCATCCGATGCCAGTAACCGAAAATATGCTAGACACACCCGAAGGAGGCTAGTTTTTTACAAAGTTTATGCTACAAGTGGGTTTTGGCAGTACAGTTTCAATGATGAATTGATAACTTTCATAACACCTTTCGACCGTTATAAATACAAACGGCTTCCTTTCGAACACCACCAGAAGTATTCCAAAAGAAATTGATGAAAATTATAGAGACTTTGAAGGAGTACAAGTCAATATCGACGATTTTCTTGTTTATGGTCATACAATGGAAGAACACGACAAAAGATTACGGGAAGAATTGAATCGTTTAGTTAAAGCATAAATAACGTTGAATGCTGAGAAATTGGGTGTCTAAGTACTCGAGTCACGTATCTAGGATATATTTTCGATCAAAATGGAATACAGATTGATTCAGACAGAATCTCAGCCATTAAGAGATGGACAAACCAGACATTCTTAAAGATGGACAAACCAGAAAATGTATCCGAGTTACGGAGTCTGCTTGGAACAGTCGTTTAAGTCGTTCTATTCTCAGTTTAGCCACCAAAGCTCATCCATTGTACGAAATTTTGAGTCCAAAGAACGAATTTCATTGGGGAGAATTTCATGCAAAAGCATTTCAATCGTTGAAAGACGAACTTACTAGACTGCCTATACTTGCTTGGTTTAATCCGAGAAACTAGACAGTAATCACTGAAGATGCATCTTCGTAAGAAATTGGAGCAGTATAGTAAATAGATAGTAAATCGATAGCTTATGCAAGCAAGGCTGTCATTGGGTATGCTCTCGTTTGGGCTTGTGACCGATTCAAGGATTTTATTACTGGTATAAAAGTTCAATTGGAAACGGATCATAAACCCCTGATTCCGATCTTTATAAGCAAAGAACTGAAATAACGCCTAAACTTCAACCAATGCGATTGCGATTAACTCGATATCATTACAACATTCGACATGGTCCACAAAAGGAATTGGGGGTAGCTGACATCTGCTTGAGGTCGAACAGGACGATGATCTAGAGGGAACAGATTGGTGCAAATGATAACGAGAACACTTCCAGCATTGGATAAACGACTTGCAGAAATTATTTCTAAACAACGAGAGGATTCCATATATAGACTTTTGCGACAATACTGTTTAAGGGTTGGCCAAAACTTAATAATCTATCAACTGAGCTGAAGGAATATTGGCATGTCAGTCAAGCTGACATTACTGTTGAAGATGGACTTCTCTTGAAAGAATCACGAACTATTATCCCTATGAAGATGTAATCTGAGATAGTAAAAAGACTCCATGAAGGACATCAGGGAATTGTTAAGTGTCATGCTAGAGCTAAATACTCTGTATGGTGGCCGAAAATTACGAACGAAATCGAAAAACTAATTAAGAGATGCACTCAATGCGTAATAGATACATATCTTATATAGCCTGTAAGAGCCGTTACTTCCATCAAAATTTCCAAAGAGGCCATGGCAAAACCTAAATCAAAAATGATATATTTTGATAATGGCTAATTACTCGAGATATCCAGAAATTGCTAAAGTAAATTCCCTTAGGGAGATGGAAGTTAGATTGCATATGAAGTCAATTTTTGCTAGACATGGCATTCCAGAAATTGTTTACACAGAAAATTGATCGCAATTGAGAACATCAGAATTTCACAAATTCTCGAAAGAATGGGGTTTTCTTCACCATATGTCAAGTCCCATGTTTCTTCAGAGTAACGAGATTTGTAGAAGCTGGAGTGAAAATCATAAAACGTTGTCTAAAAAAAAGTGAGGATGGATATGTAGCATTAAAGATGAACCCCTCTCGCCAATTGATTTTCCCTTCATTAATGAGAAGAAGATTAAGGACAACGGTACCAAGAAAAACTTCATTATTGAATTCCAAAACACCAAAGTTGGAAAGCTTCGAAAGTTTAAATATGAGAGACGCAAAACTTAAAAAGCGAAATATGCCAACGTCGTCGAAAGAATTGAAGCCAGGGGATCGAGTATGGATTATGAATTTGCGAAGATCAGGCGTTGCCGGAAAAAAATGAAACTACCTCGTTCGTATGTGATTGAAACTGGTCAGAGAACTTTGAATCGTAACAGATTTCATTTGATACCTCTACAGTACAATGATAAGATAGATGAGGAATAAGGAAATGATTGGGAAACGGAAGACTAGCAACTATCACCAGACCAACCATCACCAGACCAACCATCACCAGACCAACCATCACCAGACCAACCATCAACAATAACAATAACGATCGAGTACTTACATGAAAAGCAACTCAATTAACAGCCGAATTTTTCAACGAAGAGCCAAACTGTTCGATGACCTGTTATATTTCGTAGTGGAAGGCTCATGAAACTTGTGCAATGTTTGAAATATTAACATTAATAGTATTCGTAATATGTCGTGAAAACAAAATAAAAAACCTTAACGGGAAAGTTGTGTGGTTAGCAAAAACAATAAACTTGCTAGTGACACTGAGAGACAATGGACTAAAACGAGAACGGTTGTTAGAAGGGGACTAAGAATGGTAATGGCCGTAGAAAGGACATTCCTATGTGGACATTTCTGTGTATTCATATATACGGAGGGTTGGACCGCGTTTATAACAACGGTTTTATTGATATGAGAAGTCGACGGAAAGCCATCTGTTGTGCTTTATTTGTCTGCTCTACATCGTAGTTTCCATTGGAGGAGGTTGCGCTGCAGTGTTGCAACGGGAATCTTGTTCTACTCCTCCTGACAGGCTTTCCGTAAACCAGCTACAGTCGTCGGTTTCCTAATGTCCGTTTCAACAGACCAAAGCTGGAGTAGTCCATAGAGGAAACGTCAGATTATGTCACTGGGATCGAACTGACCGTAAATGATCGAATTTCTGTTTCTGTTAGCCATTCGTGAAAATGTAGGATATTGTTGTTCGGGCGGTACGACTCGACGCTTGGTCCTGATGGGTCCGTACTTCAGACAACGCTGTACCGTACAGTGCTGGAATGTCGCTTAAGTAACAATGGTTGTAAGATGTTTTCCTGATAATACGTAGATTAACCTTTGCCTTTCCATCAATTTTTCGCAAAGGCAACTTCTCCTAATAGTTGTAACCAGTCATGATCATGACGCCCTTTGAAATCTTTTCCTTACATTGGAGGAACCATTCTGAACGACTTTTAGCATTAGGGTGACGGAAAAAAAAATTGCACATGGTTTGTTACAGTCATTGAGATAAACCCATCCTTCGTCCAACGTCACAACAAACTTCCATTTTTCGCACGATAAATGCTCTTTATACAACTTTCGACTGTTTGTCTTACGTTCGGCGACACGTCGAGGCAACAGCCTATGAACATTTGCTTTGTAGTTCTTCTTTAGATGCAGGTCCAAATGAATTATGCGTGTTATTGTTATTTTGGAAACTCCCGTTCGTTGTGCAAGTATTCTATGGGTGCTGGGATTTTCTGTCATAATGTTTTGATTAACCTTACAGACATCACCGCTTCGTGGATGTGGTTTGCGGCCCTAGGGTTTCTTCCTCACTTCACTAACAGCGTTCAAACATGACTCAGCAATAATTCGACTAATAACGGACTAGAAAGTTTTAAAATTTCATGGCTTACATATTTCTATTGTTCAGCAATAAAAATATTTCGCATCGTAAAGGGCTACAACGTGCTTTTCCCATCAAATCGGTACTCGTGGAACCATTCGAACACATAACACTCATGTACATATGTTAACACTAACTGCACTCGCTCAGCAACAAAAACGTACAACAGGATTTCCGGTTCCATTCACGTGCGCATAACAATCTGCTGTTGAAAACGTTCTTGTAAACGTGTTCCAACCCTCCGTAAACATCCCTTCATGCCCATGTAAGTAGATTTCTGTTCCTTTATAATTAAATCACCCAAATTAAAGATCATTTGACGTGTGCTGAAACGAAATAAGTGTTCAAGAATGAAGCCTAAGCACCTGCCTACTGAATGACAAATCTAATTAAAAAACTACAAATAAATATAAAAGATAAAATTACACGACCATGGTTTCAGTTTCATATGAAGAACTATTATCAAGTGAATAGTATAACAGTTGGGAAACTTTGTATAAACTTAAATATAATATTATATAAAATTATATAAAATATAAAATTATATAAATATAAAATTTTTGTTGGATATTGATGTGAACTATTGTGTTCAATTTAATCTCATGTAGTGATGTTTTTATAATGTTTTTCCCAATGAAGGCTCACGTAACGTCACATGCAAATTCTCTCTGACGCTACGGGGTCTGCACGGAGTCAAACCACACCTTAAGTTTACATAAAGTTTCCCAACTGTTATACTATTCATTTGATAATAGTTCTTCATATTTAACTGAATCCTTGGTCGTGGAATTTTAACTTTTGTAATTATTTTTATTTTTTTTATTAAATTTGTCATTCAGTAGGCAGGTGTGTAGGATTCATTCTGGAACACTTACATAAATCACTCACAAAGCACAATAAAGTACAATTGGAATGGAATATTGTTATAGATTCTATCTTTACGAACAGCTTACTTCACGATGGTTTTTTTTTTTATATTATACGGAGTTAAGTGAGGATTTGGAAATAAAGCAACACTCCAAATAACATTCGTAGCGGAACGGGTTTGATAAATGTCCTTATTAAAAAAAAAGGAAAAAGAAATACAAAGAAAGAAATCATCGTCGTACACATTCAATGATGAACAGGATGGAATTTTCTTTTTATAGTTGGATGATTCCAAAGTTCTCCATTCAAAATTCCAGGATAAGCTACTGTGTGCGCTATTTAATGTTTTATGATAATCTGAACTCTTCTATGATAGATATATTAAATTTGCTTAAATTTTTGGAAAGATACCATAATTCATTCAGGAATTTTGAAATAACGAATAATGAGGTTGATTATCATTATCTTTCTAAAAGGAAAGGCAATTATTTTGTCTGGAGTCTGTTTGACGATTTGAAACATTGGCCTAAAAAACAATTCGCCTATTTACGCTATTCAGCATAAATATCGTGGATGGAAGAAAGAAATCAGAATTGTTCTACGAATTACAGAGAAACTCTATTAGCGTTTGTTTACAGGATTAACTATGGGCATAACATTCCAAAATGGCCATTCCAATCATTGCCGTCATTGAGGCATATTTTTACGACTTGGTTCCCTTTGATTCATTTATCTCTCTCTGAAATTTTTATACAGAGATTCGATTAAGTTTTTGTATCCTTTCAAATGTAATTGATCCTCATTTCTCCCTTTCAATTTACCTTTTTCCTTCCAAGGATGGAAGGAGTTCTTAAATTTTTCTTAAATTTCAAAAAAGTTTCTATTTATTTCTTGATTTTCATTTATCTTCTGTTAAGATATTCTCTAAACAATTTCAATGCGAAATCATTTATTGGTTTGAATTGCTATCATTTCAATGATTCCAATGTTCTTAATTGAGTCAGTAATTGCAACATGCTCTCTGGTGGGTTTCGATCTTCTGAAAAATTGTCTGTTTTTTCATTAAAGAAAATAAAAGAACAACAGTCTTTATTTATGAAATTACTTTAAGAAGTTTTTTTTTTTGGTAAACATCACGTTTGGTTAAACACGAATTCATAACAAAGTTTCAAAGCGGAACATTAGGAAATTAGAAGAGAATAGAAGAAACGAATGAGAAAGACTCAAACTGAAGGTATCCCAAATTATATAATATATCCAAATTACAGGATTGTAATTTGGATATATTATATAATTTGGGATACCTTCAGTTTGAACTTTGAAAAAACATTCCCAATCTGAGTGAATGAGAAAGACGTTTTCAATGTCATGTGATTTATTTTAGATCGAATGGAAATAATACTGAATGAAAACTATAGTTTGGAGAAATCTGAAATTGCTGATTTCCTCATAAAAATCTTACTCATTGATTTTCATGAAATAAAGATTCAGTTCCATAGTTAAATTAATTTTCGTTCTTTATTACTTAAGTTTAAATGTACAAAGTTACCGGATATTGTTAATTTGAGCTTCTACACAAAAGTCATCTCAAACAATTGAAACAAAATAGTTAGTGAATCATTTGAGATTATTGCGTATTTCATTACCAAGAATGAGATATTGTCTTTCAGATTGAATTTCAAAAGGTCAAAGGTCAATTAGACTCCAAACAAAATATCTCCAATATAAAAATCCGAATATAAACTAAAAAGACTTTTAGCTTTAGCCTTTTCATTTAGGGCTGCAACTATTAGAGCGAACTTCAGTGGATTAGCGATTAATCCACTGGAACAAGCTCCAATAGTTGATATTCTATCAACAATCATTTGATAGAATCAAGTTTCTAACAAAACATGATCACTTTCGAAATGAACTGAAAACGTCATGTATTCTAGTAAAAAATCTTTTTACGTTGCAATTACAAGTCATTCGGTATACAGGAATGTCTTGCATTAGACGTAGCATTCCTTAATACAAATTGAAGGTGAATGTCTGACTAAATAATCTTGCAAAATCACATCAAATTAATAATAACAGAAAATTTCAATTACTAATTTCTCCAAATAGTTAATACCCTTTCCTAGAGATTAAATTATGTTGACTAATACACAATGCTTGTGGTACAATATGCAAAGCTCTAAATCAAATACTGAACATCTTCTTGAAACAATGGAGTAACATCATTATACAAAAGAAGTTTCTCCAATGTAGCAAAAGTTTGCTAGAAAACAAACATTGATGAAGTTCAGAAACAAATTTGTGTATTATATGACCTTTATTTTTTTTCTGATTCAATCGTCTGATGTACGCTTGACAGCTTTTAAATATTCTCTTTAAATTTAGTAAAGATTCTACTTTGAAAATTCTACTTAGACAAATCTCATTTAGGCAAAACATTTCCATACTTCCATCGTTTTAATTGACTAGATTTTCAGAAATTTCGGCTTAAATTCTGATGTTAATTCATCAATTTCATCCAAAGATCTCAGATTAAGACTGAATTATTGCGCTAAATTGTAAACGAAAGGAACCATTTATAGACGGTTTTGTGCATATAACTAAAAACGACACCTAATTTGGCAAATTAAAGTAAAGGAAGAATTGTACAAAGTGAAGCAGTTTGGAGCTCCATGAAGTTTTTTTTTTAGGTAAGTATTGCTCAAGATATGATCAATCGCCAATTTTTTTCTTTTAACCATTGATTCTGATGACTGTCAGTGCACAGTGATTATAATTGATATAGGTTTTACGGTTTTGAACGAAACCGTACATACGAAACCGTATGTATGAACGTGCTGTTTTTAATCACAGTCATCAAAAGGACAATGAATCAATTGAAGAATTCGTTGCTGTTCTTTATATATTATCTGAACATTGTGGATTCGGAGTTCAAAAAGAGGAACTAATTTGTGATCGTGTTTAGCAGTAGGAATCAAAGATAAGGAGTTATCCAAACGACTTCAATTGATCGACAATTTAACACTCGATGTTGCCGTTACGAAAGCTAGACAGTCAGCACAAGTTAAGACTCAACAACCGGTTATCCAAGGAGAAGTTAGCGAGGTGAAGATAGAAAAAATCAGGTCAAAACCAAAACGACCTCCATGACGGTATAGTTCGAAATCCAAATCAACGGATGAACAAGACCATAAAGGGAAATCAACAAATACTGACAATTGCTGGAATTGTGGTAGACTGAAATATTCGAGAGCAGAGTGCCCTGCAGCAAAAACTGAATGCCGATCATGTAGACGAATCCGTCATTTTGCAAAGTTTTGTAAGTCGTCTAATAAACAAAGCAGAGTTCGTGAAGTCAAGACAGGAAGGAATTCTGGAGACCTAGACGATGGAGGCGGTATCGATGCAAATAAACGTGATCAGAGGTGGGCAGTCAAGGTGAACATTAAGCTAGTTAAACTAACATTTTTGTGGACACCCAAGCGGATGTATCAGTGATCCCAGAAAAGATGTTCAACGATTATTTCAGTGACATTAAATTACGCAGACCATAGCGTATACTATACGGTGCTGACAAAGAATGCCGACGTTGTTGGATGCTTCTGGGAGAACGTGAAGTACCGGGGCAAAAAGTCAATGGCAGAAATTTACGTCATACGTGGCGCCGAGAGACTATTACTAGCTAGCCGACTTAGTGAAGAGTTGTAAATTGTAAAAAGGGGTGATGTCGAAGCTATCAATCAACAAGGCATGTCGTTCGATCCCATTGGGAATTTCTGAAACTCTTCAGAGGTCTGGGACATGTCAAGATTCCATACACCGTTAAAATACGTGAGGGGGCGACTCCCCATGCACTTACAACTCCACGGAGAGTACCGATTACGATGCTAGATAAGATTAAGAAGCAACTGGATCATTGACGCTGTTAGGGATCATCGAGCCCATGGAGGAACCAACGGATAGTCCGCAGGTTTGGTTACAGTTCCGAAACCGAACGGAGCTATACGTATGTTTGTGGACTGTGTGAAATTAAATCAAATTCATGAAGCGAGAAATTCATCCGATGCCATTTACAGAGAACATTTTAGGTAGACTGGGTTAAGCGAAGTTTTTCAGTTAGCTCGATGCAAACAGTGAGTTTTGGCAGTTTGAGTTAGACGAGGATTATCAACTGCTCACAACATTTATCACGTAATTTGGACGGTATAAATACAAACGTTTGCCGTTTGAAATATCAGCAGCACCGGAGGTTTTCCAAAAACGAATTAGAAGGTGTTGAGAGTTTTCAAGTCAACAGTGATGATATTTTAATATATGGAAATTCAGTGGCAGAACATGATAAATGCTTGTTTGCCTTATTGAAACGGTTAGCCGATGCAGGAGTTACATTAAACCTAGACAAGTGCACATGCGTCAAATATCTGGGTCACATTATCGACGAAAGCGATATTAACATTGAGACGACAGAATTGAAGCAATTAAAGCGATGAATTAACCAGAAAACTCGTCGGAAGTTAGGAGTTTGACGGGTAGCATCAATTATTTGTCACGATTCATATCACACTTAGGGACTAAAGCTAAACAATTGAATGATTTGCTGAGTTGAAGTTCGTATTTCAGCTGGGGTACTGAACAAGACCGGGTGTTTAGGGCGATTAAGGCAGAATTAAGAGTCATGCACTTGCATGGTTTGATCCGAGCAAAGAAACTGCTCTTTCATCACATGCGAGTTCTTATCCTGTCGGTGCTTAACTTAACCAGAGAGATAAGCATGATGGTTATAGCACTGTAGCATATGCATCGTAGACGCTGACCAAAACTCAACAAAACTGGGCGCAGATCGAAAAAAAAGGGTACGCAATGTTTGGGCATGTGAACATTTTAGAAATTTCATTAGTGGGTTAGAGGTTGAACTTGAAACTGACCATAAACCAATCTCGTAGACCGTTAAAAGTTACGGGAAAAGATGAGGATCTCGAGGAACATATTGGGGCTTATGTAAGAGCTATCATCGCCAAAATACCAGCCACCGATGTGAGAATACGTGAAATTATCGATTTTCAACGGACTAATTCTGTTTGTTACCAACTGATCCACTTTAGGAAACATGGCTTGCCAAGTCAGAAAGCATTGAACGCAGATCCAGTTGACTATTGGCAACACCGATATTTCAGTATCGGAAGGGCTTTTAAAGAAGTCGTCGCGGATCATCATTCCTAAAGTGCTAAGAAAGGACATTCTAGACAAGATTCACGAACGAGACCAAGGAATTGTTAAATGTCGCTCTAGAGCGAGAGAAACGGTATGGTGGCCAGGTTTGTCAAAAGAAGTCGAGGCAATGTATTCAAGAGGCAGCTAATCGACATGAACCATTAATGCTGTCTAAGTTTCCGGATAGGCTTGGTAAAAGGTTGCAATGGACTTATTTTATCTAATTGGGAAGCATTATTTATTGGTTATTGATTATTATTCGCATTATTCTGAGTTTCCACTTTTATCTAGCTTTAAGGAAAGCGAACTTATCGTCCATTTAAAGTCAATGTTTGCAAAACATGATGCTCCTGATGTTGTCTATAGTGATAAGGACACGCATTTTAGTCCCGTACTGACATCAACGTTCAGAGCATTCGTGAAGGACCGGGATTTTGAGCATGTTACATCGCGACCTATATATCCGCAGAGCAATGGTTTTGCTAAAGTGGCCGTGAAAATGATCAAGCGAAGTCTGAAGAAATTGAGCAATCCTAATTGTACACTTCAAGCCTGTAGCTCTACACCTTTAGCTAACGGGTTTGCATCGACGGAGTTACTTAAGGACAGAAAGATCCGAACTACTTTGCCAACTTCTAGTTCAAAGTTGAAACCGAAAATCCGAGATCAGCAAGTTCTGCGGGCTGAAGAGGAGGCAAGCATTAATCAACAAAAGAAGGATTATGACCGACATCATGGCGCTCGAGAATAAGAGAGCTTATGTCCGGTGAAGACGTCTGGATAGTGGACAAACGGATTGCTGGAACCATGGTACGAAAGGATGCGGCTCCCCGTTCATATATTGTTGAGACGCCATAGGGACAATAGAGGCGTAATCGTTATCATCTGAGTCCACTAGCAATAGGTCATAAGGAGGGACTTCAACAGGAAGCAGAAGTTGTCAACGACCAAGAACAAACGCAACAACAGACACAGGAATCATCTCTGGAGGTGAGTAAGCAGCCCGAGATTCCACCAGGATTGTTTGTTACCCAAAGCGGAAGGGGTTTCCAGACCTCCAGCAAGGTTAATTGAACAGCGTTTCTAGTGAATTTAGTAAAATTCAACTTTGAACTTTTGAGTTTAACATTTGTTTATTATTATACCCGTGTAATCGTATTTAACCTAAAAAGGGAGGTGTGTTGTAAGATAGAAACGCTCTTGCCAATGTATTCGCCAGCAGATGGCGTTAGTTGTTTTCTTGATAACAGTAAAATAAAGTATTAGCCATTAAAAATAAATAGCAATGTCGCAATAAAGTTTTTTGTTGTTGTTATCAACAGCAAATAATACAGCAATTTATAGAAACAAAAACCGGCTATTTATTAAATTATTTCATCCAGCACGTTGTCCAGATGAACTGTGAAAGTAGCTTGATGCCATGCGAGAAGTATACATGGTGGACATATAACAACGATAGAGTTTAAATGTCATGTATTTCATCTAAACGAATGTAAGCATGCACAAAGAATCCAATACGATGGTTAAAGTATCAGATATTAAAAATTAGCAATGCTTCCAAGTACTCGTATGTCGAACCGTGAAAGTAGCTTAATGCCATGTGAGAAGTATACATGGTGGACATATAACAACGGTATAGTTTAAATGACATTTATTTCCTTTAAGCGAATGTAAGCGTGCACAAAGAATCCAAGACGATGGTTAAAGTATCAGATATTATAGTTTACCAATGCTTCCAAGTACTCGTATGCAGAACTGTGAATGTAGCTTCGTGCCATGCAAGAAGTATACATGGGTGGATATATAACAACGGTAGAGGTTAAATGACATGTATTTCATCTAAGCGAATGTAAGCGTCCACAAACAACTCCAAGACGATGGTTAAAGTATCAGATGCTAAAGTTTAGCAATGCTTCCAAGTACTCGTATGTAGAACTGTGAAAGTAGCTTGATGCCATGTGAGAAGTATACATGGTCGACATATAACAACGATAGCGTTTAAATGGCATATATTTTCTGTATTATTTAATGGATATAGTCATGACATCTCAATTGGAAGTGCAATTTCCAAGTTTAATATACGTCAGTTAAAGTCGCTCAACGTGTGCACCTTCCGGCACACATCCAAGCGGTTGTCTAATTCTCTTCCTGACTTTTCATCCCAAAGAATCACCAATGGTTTAACAGTCACTTCACCTTTCCCATATCCAGAGCACCGCTATCCCGAATTTTCTATAAGTTGCTGTATTATTACCGTTACACTTCATCTGGACAACATGTATTAATACATCAATTGGAATTAAAAATAAAAAAAACGTAAAATGGAAAATTTGAAAAACAAAAATTGTATTTGTGACTACTAGATTCGATCTTCTGCATTTCCAAAATTCTGAGGAGTTAAACTCAGATTTTTTAAAAGTTTTGGTCTTTTCTAAAACTATCGATTGAATCCTGTATCGGAAAATGTGTGATAACGACGACGATATGGCCTGTTGTCCTCCACCTTGCTCACCAGAATATCCACCACCATGTCCACGGCCATGCCCAGAGCCATGTCCACCACCACCCTGTACACCAGGCTGCCGTAAACCACCACGTTGTCCTCCCAAATGTAAGCCCAAATGTCCTCCTTGTCCACCTAAATGTAAGCCTCCTCCGAAGGCAGTCGACTGCTGTCCGGAAACGGAGGATACCATCAGCAAGTATCAGATTGAGGCTACTCAACACCATAAGTGTGGTGACGGATTTACACTGCAGGAGATCAAGATGTACATTTAGGTTTTTAATAATATTAGAAAACTCTTTGACCACAACTATGTCACTCAGTTTTACTCCAACGACTTCCCTATGAATTTTATTTTCATGAAAAAAGGGGAAAAAGACGAACATTAAACGAACACTCACTATTACGGACTCTTTGAAAAAATTATTCGAATACTTTATAAAATAGTAACTTTAAAAAAAAATAGTGCCGGGAAAACCCTACTTAGTTTCTCCGTACTATTAGATAATTTCCTAAGCTTCGGAAAGCGAGCTTATCTAATTTTGCATCTTTTATCTTCATCAAATCTCGAAACATACTCAGACGATTACTTTACTAACGATGACTCCTTAATAGATGATCTCATGTTCAAGGATAACTCGATTTAGACGCCTGTTAAATACAGTCATTGGATTTCTTCTTAAGAATTTCAACACACGAGAACAAGATCGTAAGTTAAACCAAAACTATAGACCTAAACTATCTCAAATTAAACTTTCTCTGTCTTCAAATATATGAATGGTAAAGTGGGATACACAACAATTCCTCTGTATTTCCTCTATGCTCGATAGTAAATATAGAATATATTCTACTGTTATTCTTTTCATTACAGTACTATTATTACAAGAAAAGATCCCTTCTTAAAAAAAAGGGGTAAGAAAACTCAGAAAGAAAAGCAGAGCAGACAACGACTGAACAAAGAATTAACCACAAAAAGAAGCAAATGAAAAAAGAATAAAATAATATCAAAGACTATCTAAAAGCAAAAGATAAAGGCAGTGAAAAAAACAATGTCCAACTATTATTTGCGTCACTCCTTATATATGTGCAGCTTTCATTGCCATCAGTGGTAAAAAGGAAGGGATGCTGTGGAGGACATCGGCGTGGGCACTGAACCTGACAGGAGTTATACAACCGCTTGGATGTGTGCCTAAGGTGAACACGTTGAGAGACTTTGACTGACATATATCAAACTTGGATATTACACTTCCAACTGAGATGTCATGACTCTATCCATTAAATAATACAGAAAATACATGCCATTTAATCTCTACCGTTGTTATATGTCCACCATGTCTATTTCTCGCATGGCATTAAGCTACTTTCACAGTTCTACATACGAGTACTTGGAAGCACTGCTAAACTTTAACATCTGATACTTTAACCATTGTCTTGCATTGTTTGCGCACGCTTAAATTCGCTTAGATGAAATGCATGTCATTTAAACTCTAGCGTTGTTATATGTCCACCATGTATACTACTCGCATGCATTAAGCTACTTTCACACTTCTACATACACGTACTTGGAAGCATTGCTAAACTTTAACATCAGATACTTTAACCACTGTCTTGGATTGTTTGTGCACACTTACATTCGCTTAGATGAAATACATGTTATTTAAACTCTACTATTTTTATATGTCAATAGTACCATGTGTACTACTCGCATGCGTTAAGCTACTTTCACAGTTCTACATACGAGTACTTCAAAGCACTGCTAAATTTTCACATCTGATACTATAACCATTGTCTTGGATTGTTTGTGCATGCTTACAATCACTTAGACAAAAACATGACATTGAAACTATATCGTTGTTACATGTCCAGCATGTATACTTCTCACATGGTATCAGGCTACTTTAAGAGTTCTACATACGAATACTGGGATGGATTGCTAAACTTTAACATCTGATACTTTAACCATCGTCTTGGATTGTTTGCGCACGCTTACATTCGCTTAGATGAAATACATGTCCTTTAAACTATACCATTGTTACATGTCCACCATGTATACTTCTCACATGGCATCAAGCTACTTTCACAGGTCTACATACGAGTACTTGGAAGCACTGCGAAACTTTAACATCTGATACTTTAACCATTGTCTTGGATTGTTTGTGCATGCTTACATTCATGTAGATGAAATACACGTCATTTAAACTCTACCATTGTTATATGTCCACCATGTATACTACTCGCATGCGTTAAGCTACTTTCACAGTTCTACATACGAATACTGGGATGGATTGCTAAACTTTAACATCTGATACTTTAACCAACGTCTTGGATTGTTTGCGCACGCTTACATTCGCTTAGATGAAATACATGTCAATTAAACTATACCGTTGTTACATGTCCACCATGTATACTTCTCACATGGTATCAAGCTACTTTCACAGTTCTAAATACGAGTACTTGGAAGCATTGGTAAACTTTAACATCTGATATTGTAACCATCGTCTTGGATTGTTTGTGCATACTTACATTCGCGTACATGAAATATATCTCATTTTAAACTCTATAGTTGTTATATGTCCACCGTATACTTCTCGCATGGCATCAAGCTACTTTCACAGGTCTACATACGAGTACTTGGAAGGATTGCTAAACTTTAACATCTGTTTCTTTAACCATCGCGTTGGATTGTTTGTGAACATTCACATTCGCTTAGATCAAATATATTTCATATAAACTCTATTGTTGGAATATGTCCACCCTGTATACTTCTTGGATGGTATAAAGCTACTTTCACAGTTCTATATACTAGTACTTGGAAGCGTTGCTATTCTATAACATCTGATACTTTAACCATCCTCTTGGATTGTTTGTGCACGCTTACATTCGCTTAGAGGAAATAATGGTAATTTAAAATCTATCGTTGTTATAGGTGCACCATGTTTACTTCTTGCATGGCATCAAGCTACTTTCACAGTTCTATATACTAGTACTTGGAAGCATTGCTAATTTTTAACATCTTATACTTTAACTTTCGTCTTGGATTGTTTGTGAATGCTTACATTCGCTTAGATGAAATACATGTCATTTCAAACTTTACA
>JAFIDM010001028.1:2529640-2564932 GCA_023159025.1 Thereuonema tuberculata
ATACTGGGAAGGATTGCTAAACGTTAACATCTGATACTTTAACCATCTTCTTGGATTGTTTGCGAACGCTTACATTTGCTTAGATGAAATACATGTCATTTAAACTATACCGTTGTTACATGTCCACCATGTATACTTCTCACATGGTATCAAGCTACTTACACAGTTCTACATACGAGTAATAGGAAGCATTGCTAAACTTTAACATCTGATACTTTAACCATCGTCTTGGATTGTTTGTGCACACTTACATTCAATTAGATGAAATAATAGTAATTTAATCTCTATCGTTGTTATATGTCCACCATGTCTACTTCTTGCATGGCATCAAGCAACTTTCACAGTTCTACATACGAGTACCTGGAAGCATTGCTAAACTTTAACATCTGATACTTTCACCATCGTCATGTATTGTTTGTGCACGGTTAGATTGGCTTAGATGAAATAACGGTAATTTAAACTCTATCGTTGTTATATGTCCACCATGTCTACTTCTCGCATGGCATCAAGCTACTTTCACAGTTCTACATACGAGTATTTGGAAGCATTGCTAAATTTTAACAACTGATACTTTAACCATTGTCTTGGATTGTTTGCTCACGCTTACATTCGCTTAGATGATATACATGTGATTTAAACTGTAGCATTGTTATATGTCCACCATGTATATTTCTCGATGGCATCAAGCTACTTTCACAGTTCTACATACGAGTACTTGGAAGCATTGCTAAACTTTAACATCTGATACCTTTAACCATCGTCTTGGATTGTTTGTGCACGCTAACATTCGCTTAGATGAAATACATGTCATTTAATCTCTAATAACCTGCAATAACGTCTTCGGCCTGTAATTTCTCTGTTTATTCAAGAAATGAAGATGTGACAGAAAGTTCTTTTTGAAAACAATATATTTCGCATGGTTTGGCAAAGTGGTGTGGATATGAGTGATATTACTTTAATGTGCATATAGTTGATTTATTTTGTCATTGTCTATGAAATTTGAGCCATAAAATGATAGATTTGTTGAACCAGCTGAAGAATTCAGAATCAAAAGAAATTTATTTTATTGATAGGGTTTGTTACAATGAGCATTAGACTGTAATTGCCTGATTTTGTTGTAACATTCCTGAATGTTTTTGTGTTGGGTCTACCTGGTTTCTATATTGTTTTCCGGTAAGTGAACCAAAGCATACTCCTTATGTTGTGAGAGACACCTCGTATATTGGTTCTTCTAGACACAGGAAAACTTTCAGTAACAGCTTTCTCCAAAATATTAATGCATGTTCTAAGAGTTTCGTTTTTGTTAAGTTTCCAGTTTCAGCGTCTGTTAGTTTCTCACCTTGATGAGTCTACATTTACAGCTTGTCAGATAGATGTTAATAATGAAGTCGGCATGAAAAGAGAGAAGTAACTGCAACACCTGTGCATGATATAGCTGTACTGTCTTTTATGTTTCTTCTATAGAGATTTAACATCTCTCCTGCTTCCGAAACGGGTCATCTTACGTTGCCGAATTTTGTTGTATTTCTGGAATTTTGTATCCAAGTACGGTGTGCCTTACACCATAAATTTAAATCCTTCTAATGGAACTGCAAAGCATCATGGTTTGCTCATTGCTGGAATGTGTGTATTTGACTTATTTTAATCTGCGTGCTTCTGTGAATATGTCATACGTCCACTAGTTGATAATTTCATCTCTATCTCTTTTTATTGCCATTGTTATTTCATTTGGAAAGAATTACTTTTTGTGGATGGTTTACAGCTCCATGATGGATGTAAGTTTGATATTGTCACATCTTTCAACTTGTTTCCCTTAGGCATACGATCAGAAATGTGCACCATTTTTTGCTTCAGGTTCATTGTTAAATGAGGAAGTGTAGTCATCAACTACACGGAAGTCACCTGTTAGCAGAAAATCTTTTTCATCACTGTACAGTTATTCCTCCGCTGTCACAAGTTCCATTTCACTAGCCCATATCTTTTACACGAATAACTAGTTCTTCGCCTATTTCAATAAATTTCTGATCTAGTATATCAATCACAAGTGTCGACTATAATTCCATACCTCCTTCAGTAAGTTAGCACCATTCGAGAACCCTTGTTTATAGTTTTCATGTGTTGTTTCTTTTTTTGTTGAAATTCAGTTCTTAGTGAAGTACTTGGTTCTTACTCCATTTAAACTGTCAGGATATCGCGCAAAGTAAAAGAATTTTACAGACGTATAATTTTTATACATTATAGTGCAGTACTTAATATAAAAAAGAGGAGTAAGGGTCATTCCATGTCAAGTCATGCAGGCCACGACACCCACTATCTAGTTTTGAACTGAGACTTTGTGTACTACTATTGTACTTAATTTCATGAACTTTTGCCAATTTTTATTGCTTTATATAGATTCTGTTGACAGTAATTGCAGAAAGTTTCATGCAATGCGTTGCTTCAAAGCGTTGCTTCAAAGTGTGAAAATATGAAAATTGGCTGCAGTTTTGAAATGCAAAACAGTAGGCTGACCATTTTTTCCCTAAATATTCTTTCTGATATGTAGTTTATGAAAACATAAAAGAATTGGCATTTAAAAATTTAAAATTTTGTAGATGACTTTTTTTTTGTTAAATTAAAAAAAAAATCGGACACTTGCCCCCCCCCCCCCCCTGAAAATCATTGAAAAATTTAGAAAGTAATCTACAAATAGTTTCTATATAAAGTTTCATCACAAAAAAAAAATCAGTTTTGAGGCAGGAATGTTAATCTCCAAAAACATTCGTCGTGAATTTTGAGAACATTTCCATTCAGTCATTAACATTCCCACAATATCCTTAATAGAATATTGTTAACTATCCAAGAAACATTAACAACATAAGTCAGAATAAAAATATACAAATGCAACAATAATTGCAATATAAAACAAAACTACAAACTATAAAATGTAATTAAACGTTACATAAGATATGAACACTAACTTCGCTGCAGTGGTATCTTCTGTGTCATAAAAGAATTAACTCAATGCAATGATACCTAGAGTTTTTTGTATAGTATTTGAACACTTTCTCAAAAATCAATACTATGTCAACACGCAAAATGCTGATACTGAGATCTACATTCAAGTTCATTTGTGACTACACACATGACAGACGCTATAATGCTTCACATTTAATATTTTTTTGTAAGACGACCACTTTTCTTCCAGTAATCTTGAAGACTCTTTGCTTAGAGAATAAGTACGGCCTATTGCTGTGGTGATATCAACTTCACATAGAATATGAGAGAATGGGACGTCACAAACATCATTATCAGGCCAATAGAAGGACGGGGATGGTCCATGAGGATGCATGAACCTTACTGTAACATCTCTTTCTTCACCATTTATTTTCTCAACAATCTCCACATACAAAGAAGTGTTATATGCACAGGCAACATAGCTATTGGGCTGCACGAGCATTCTGGCATTAGTGGCGAAAGTGCAGATAAATCATGAATGATACTAAAATCATTATCACTGCTTAGACTTTCTGCGCCAATCCTGGTTGATGATAGTGGTATAATATGATGCATAGATCGTGTTCCAGGAACCCTTTCTGCACTTTCAAATAGTGGGAAAAGAAAATTTCCAACTTGTACCATTTCATCTTTTGAAACAAAGAGAACTGAAATGCCTTGTAGGTTCTCCGGCAGAATTCAAATACCTGTGACGCTGTAAGTATGTGATTTTTATATAGTCTTTGCAAACTTGTTTTGTAATAAGTATTTTAACAGTGCCACCAATACCATCGCAGGGAGATTTATCATGGCTGGTTGCAATGAACGACCAGTTGCACTTTACTTTGAAATCGTATTCACGGTAGCAGATATTTCTGAAATTCTTATAATTTTTGTACTTTGCAGCACATCCATCAGTGAAATATTCAGCATAAGCAAGGGGAATGACAGGAATTCAAACTTCAAAAAATTCAATACAGTCTTCTGAGTCTGATACACCAGGGCCGCATCATGTTCTAGATCATCAGAAATGATACAAAACCTTTTGCAACTGTTGATCTTTTTTTGTAATATATAACAACAGTGTGAAGAGTGCAGTTACCATTATTCCAATGGTACCCCTGTACTTCATCTTGAACAACAAAATTGAGATTTTCACTGAAATCCATAAAATTAGTACTGATCCTCCCTCAATGTTTCTGTCTTCATTTTCAGATAATGAGACTATAATTGAGCAATAAAACAGTGTGGAGTAAGTGTTTCAATTTTCTTAATTAGTGTGTCGCAGAATTCTGATATAGTAGTAATTTGAACAGTTAAAGTCATTCTATCAGTTGATAGCCATTGACTACACGGAACCATCTTATCTGGATCCTAATCTTCGATTTCATTTTCTAACTGTGTTTGACGTAAAGAGTTTGGGGGGGGGATATTTATTGCACAGACGGAGCATACAGGCTCGGTTATTTATATCAGATGTTATTAGATCATGGTACGTTTCTTTAATACAAATGGAATTTAGAAGCAATTTAACATTTTGGTGGTAAGTGCGGACACATATAATATGTGTTCTGATGATCCTGTGAGTATACACTATTTCGGTCAAAGAGAAGCAAATTTTGAAAATCCTACTTTAAAGATTTTCAATTAATTGTTTCATAACAAACGTATTTCAAATTATTATTTTAATATTATTGGCAGCGCCATAGTGTTTTTTGTTAATAATACTTTAGAAGAGGCGCTTTTTTTTTGTTTTCTGTTTTTGGACCATGACGACTCCTGGCGAGTTATTATTAGCGTTGCTAGGCAACGAGAAAAACTTTATGCAGATGAGAAGTTGGTGTGCCGGATGGCCGGATTGAAAATGGCAAATAATGATCTCCGCTTCCTTGTTTTTTTTTTTATATATAATTGAGACGTTTTGATTTAATTTTGATGTTTTATAAGACTAAAAGAAATTTTATACTACTGGAGCTGGATTACAATTTATGTCACCGCATTCCACACACTAAGAGAAATTGAAGACAACGCCAGGTATGTCCGCCATATTTTTTTTTCTCTTCTTTGTATTATCAATCGCTTTAATCAGCCAATGCATTTTTTTGATGGTCCGTCGAGGGCGGATAGTTAGTTAGTGGATATTTAGTTAGGTGGATAATTAGTTAGGTGGATAGTAAGTTTAGTAATTAAATTAATTGGTCTGAATATTGTATGTCAAGAACGTTGTCCTAGCGAACGTTCCAGCAAATCAAACGAAAACTTCATGGCAGAGTCAGAAACGATAGAGGAGTTGAAATTAAAGTTCGAACAGTTTGTAGATCAAGTAAATGAAGTTCAGCTGGAAATTAAACCCTCATCTCAACCAGATTATAGTGCATTAATTTCTTTGGAGGATTTATATGCTCGGATTAAACGTGTTCGAAACAACATTAGGACTATTTCCGGCCAAGCATCATTGTACTCACACAGCCGATAGCTTGAATTTTTTTGTAGAGAAATACTCTGGTTCTATTGCTGCTTTAAAGCAATTAGGGATAAAGGATCTCACAGACTTTATTGCTACATACTGCATTAAAAAAGGTAGATGAACATACTGTACAAAGCTTTGAATTGTCAGTACGCAATGAAGAGATTCCTACATGTCAAGTATTCATTGAATTTATTCAGGATAAAGTAAGAATCTTGCAGCGATTGAGCAGTATTACGAATGCAATGACATCCCAGGTGTCCAATCAGCGATCTGCTGTTTCTTCTACATCTGTGGGACGTAACTCTCGTACTACTTCGAAAACATTTGTTTCCAATGGTGTTACACAATCACCACGGAGTAGTGGCACTTTTTCATGTAAGGTATGCGGTAAAAATGATCATATTCAACTTTATCAATGCTCACAATTTAAACAGCTGGATTCTCCGCAAAATAGATATGAATTTGTCAAATCAAGGCGAGGTTGTGTAAATTGTCTGAGCCTTTCCCATCTAACTTCATTTTGTAAGTCACGTCGTTCTTGTCAAACTTGTGGTAAGAGACATCATACTCTTTTACATTTCTTGAATGGTCAGCAGTCAGCAGAATATAAGGATGGTTCTCGTAAGGTAAACAGTGCAGTCACTGTTTTACCATCAGTTGTGATCTCAACAGATCATTCAATTCCGGCTAATAATCCTCAGGTCGAACCAGTATCACTCATACCTTCTGCTACTACAGTTTCTTTGTCTGCAAAGACAAAACCATGTTTTACTATATTATTATCAACTGCTCAAGTGTACGCTGAAGGTGATAATGGTAATCGGAAATTGATTAGATGTTTAATTGATAATGGTTCTCTGAAAAATTTAATTACTGTGGATTGTTGTAAGGTGTTAAATCTACCTATCACTCCTTTGAATAATTCATTCATAAAGGGAGTAGGATTGTTATCGAGACCTATTCATGGTTTTATTATTTGACACTTGAATCTCGTGCATCTCCGCATAATTATTATATACACGCTTTGGTAGTTGATGCAATTACCGATAATTTACCAGCTCGTTATGTGAATTGTAGTAATATGTCTTATCTTAGTAATCTGCCGCTAGCAGACCTCACTTGGAATATTCCCGGAGGTATTGAGATTGTGGTAGGAGCGCAGTTGTTCCCTTACATATATACTCATGGACAAAAAAATTAGCGCACCAAGAAATAATTGCGGGATCGTAACGAAACTTGCAATGAAGGTACATGTCGGGGAGATATACAAATGATTAGAAATGCAGCGTGATTGCGCATTACGTATAGCCGGTAGAGGGCGTTGAACATCGTACTCTGTGGAGTATAAAACAGGTAACCAAAGCTTGTTTGAGTGTGCTGAATCATTTACAAAGGCATGCCATTACGCCATGTTCGAAGACAGTATACGCAGTTGTCGCAGTTTGAGAGAGGGAGAATCGTCGGGATGATGGAAGCTGGGTGGTCAGCTAGGCGAGTAGCTCGTCAATTAGGCCGCTCTGATTGTGTTGTGAGGAGGGGTTGGGACCATTGGACCCGAGAGATGTCATGTACACGAAGACCAGGCTCAGGACGCCCTCGACAGACCAGTGATCGAGAAGACCGCCACATAGTCAGAAATGCACGCGTACAGCCAACTGCTTCATCGGCCGCCATCCAGGCACAGGTAGCACCTTCACTAGGGGCCGCTGTGTCTTCTCGAACCATACGAAGACGCCTGGCTGAAGGTCAGTTGGTATCGCGGCGCCCATTACGTGTGCTGCCCTTGACGCCCACCCATCGACTCCTCCGTTTGGAGTTTTGCCGCGCACGAGGAAACTGGACTGCAGCGGAAAGGAACCAGGTCGTCTTTAGCGACGAATCCAGATTCAATCTCGGCAGTGGTGACAATCGTGTTCGTGTGTGGAGAGCCCGTGGTGAACGCTTCAATCCTGCCTTTGCTGTACAGCGACACACCGCTCCCACAGCTGGTGTGATGGTATGGGGTGCCATTGCCTACAATACACGGTCACCCCTAGTATTGTTCCGTGGCACCATGGCAGCCCAGCGGTATGTTCATGAAATCCTGCAACCACATGTGTTGCCACTCATGCAACGGCTCCCAGAAGCCATTTTTCAACAAGACAATGCTCGGTCTCATACGGCAAGGGTGTCACAAGACTGTCTCCGCACTGTTACTACCCTTCCTTGGCCTGCCCGATCCCCAGATTTGTCTCCAATCGAGCATATCTGGGATCATTTGGGACGACGAGTTGGGCATCCCACGAGTTTGAACGAACTAGAGGCAAGGTTACAGCAAATATGGAACGAAATGTCTCAAGACATCATACAGAACTTGTATGACTCAATGCCCGATCGTATCGCATCGTGCATTCGCGCTAGAGGGGGTCCAACGGAGTAATAACTCCTCCGTTCTTTTGCCTTTTTCTCTGAAATAAATTATCCTTTTTCTTTGATTTTCTAATCATTTACTTATATCAAAGTAGTCATTACGTATGTAAATTTTCGTTTAATTTTGACAACTCCTTCTTGGTGCGCTAATTTTTTTGTCCATGAGTGTATATAGGTAAACGTGTTGATTCCGGTTCATCCGCACCTCCTGCTCTTCAAACCGCTTTTGGATATGTTCTTTTGGGCGATATCCCTACATCTTATCATGACACTTACAATGAAATAGAACAACATTCTACTGCTTCATTTTTTACAACGGCTAGTATTGATCTTAATGATGCCTTATATAAGTTTTGGGAGTTAGAAGAAGTTCCTCGTTCTCGTTGTTTCAGTCCTGAATAGATAGAATGTGAATATCTATATACTGCTTCTGTTACTCGAGATAAAGACGGAAGATATTCTGTTAACTTACCTTTTTCTAAAAATCCTGTCGAATTAGGTAACTCTCGTGCTGTTGCTCAAAGACGTTTAATCTCGCTGGAGTGTAAATTCAAGCAAGATCCTTCACTTCGTGAAAGGTACAATGGAGTAATAAATGAATATATATCAAATGGTTACCTTTCAGAAGTGCCCGCTACTCAAAATAATGATGAAGGTTATTTTATTCCGCATCATGCAGTTATCCGTGAAGATTAGGTCACCTCTAAGTTACGTGTGGTATTGGACGCAAGCGCTAAAACGCATACAGGATTATCACTTAATGATATTTTGTACACTGGTCCGAATTTACAGACTTATTTGTTTAAATTATTAATTAACTTCCGCTTATATCCTGTTGCATTAACCGCAGACCTTAAGCAAATGTTTTTACAAACTGCTATAAATGAACCACATCGCAAATTTTTAAAAATGCTATTTCGATTCAATAAGAAGGAGGATATACGCAGTTTTCAGTTTAATCGCCTTCCCTTCGGATTGAGATCTAGCCCTTACATCGCTATGCGCACAGTGCGTCAATTAGCCTCTGACGAAGGTCATCGTTTTCCAGATGCTGCCAAGATAGTTGAATCTGAGTTATATATGGGTGATTTGGTCACATCGATCGCTTCCGAGGATCAAGCAGTTCGAATTGCTCGAGAGTTGATAGATTTGTTTAAATCTGGATGCTATGATCTTGTTAAGTGGACCAGTAACTCAGCTGCAGTAGTTGCCGCTCTACCTCTGTCGCATCGTTCTCCAGTGAACTTATCAGACAGTAAGTCTAACTTAAAGGTCTTAGGTCTTTGTTGGTTGCCTGTAGAGGATACATTTCAGATAACAACTGCTGAAACAGAAGATAAATGCACAAAACGCCAGATTTTATCCCTTATTGCACGTCTGTTTTATTTGTTGGGTTTAGTAGCTCCTGGTATTCTTTATGCGAAGTTGCTAATCAAAGAGCTTTGGTATAGTAAAGTAGATTGGGATGAAACTCCGCCTGATTCGATCATTAAGCGTTTTAAATTGCTCATTCAAGAATTACCATTACTATAAGTCTTCTTAATTCTCCCTCTTCTAGACATTATATATATTGAAAAGTCTTCAAATCTTCAAAAAAAATAAAAATAAATGTATAAAACAATATATTTATTAAAATAAACATCTGAATTTTCGAAAAGACGTGTCTTCTTTTCTTTTTCAAAACCGAAAACAACAACAATACGTTACAAACAAATAGAGGAAAACGATACATATGTAAGACATTCATGAAATTGTATTGTTACAACAATACTTGCAAATTTTATTCTCCTAATTCTACAATTTTCACCTTATTTTTACAATTTGAAACACATACATTATTAAACTCTTTGGCCATTTCGACAATAAAATTGTTTACATTAACACCTTCATCTCTATTTATATTCATCTTTTTTGTATTTCTAATTAGTAAACTTTCCATAGTATTCCTAGTTTTACAATCTTTTTCTATACATAAAATTTTGATTTCATTTTTTACACAATGATTTTTAATCGTACAATGTTCAGCAAATTCTGATATCTCCTCTAATTTGTTTTTTATGTAGTGATTATGTTCCAATGCACGTTCCTTTATTGTTCTTTTGGTTTCTCCAAGATAGAACGCATCACAAATCATGCATTCTATTTTGTAAATAGCCCCCATTTCCCCTTTTTTGTCACTGGTATTTATTTTTATTACAAATGATATTTTTTATTTTATTACTATAATAGAAACCCACAATACAATTTCATGAATGTCTTATACATATGTATCGTTTTCCTCTACTTGTTGTAACGTATTGTTGTTGTTTTCGGCTTTGAAAAAGAAAAGAAGACCTGTCTTTTCGAAAATTCAGATGTTTATTTTAATAAATGTATTGTTTTATACATTTATTTTTGTTTTATTTGAAGATTTGAAGACCTTTCAATTATCATTACTTTCGAGCTTACTGATTCCTCGTCATATTGGTGTACTCGGTAATTGTCGGGTGAATCTAATAGCCTTTTGTGATGCTAGTCTGAGTGCTTATGGTTGTGTTATTTATTTGCATGTTACTGATTCCATTGATAATATCTCTGTTCGACTTTTATGTTTCAAGTCTAAGGTTTCTCCAGTGAAAATTGTTACTCTTGCTCGCCTGGAGCTTTGTGCAGCTGTTTTACTATCTAAATTGCTCAAGGTTGTTTATAATTCTTATCATTCTCGTATTCCTATTCAAGGTATATACGCATTTTCTGACTTCACCATTGCTCTTTCATGGATACATTCCTCTCCGCATCGCTGGTCAATTTTTGTGAGTAATCGCATCGCACAATGTCAAGAAAGCATTAATCCAATTAACCTTTATCATATATCTGATATAGAGAATCCTAGTGATTGTCTTTCAAGAGGATTATTACCTTCTCAATTAATATCTAAGGAACTTTGGTGGAAAGGTCCTTCTTGGCTTCAGAAACGACCATCAGAATGGCCTATTAAGCCATTCTCAAATGAATCGTATAAACAAATTCCTGAACTCAAAACTTGTACATTAACAGCAACTTCTTTGTCTGAACAGTCAATCATACAGGGTAGTCCAAAAGGTGACGTCCAAGACTTTTTTTTAGATTGCTTACATCTGGGGTTACAAGGAAATACCCCATGTGTATAATGGATTTTTTGTGTAGTTTTCGAGTTATGAGTACATTTGTATATTTTGTGAATTTTCGATGGAGCCACCATCAAACTGATATATGTTGTAAAATAAGGAATATGTTGCGAATGTTTTTGTCGCAGCCTACTCCGCATAATATGTACTTTCACATAGAAAATACCCAGCGTCCTACCAATAAGGGAAGGTTTACAAATTTCAATCGAAACTGAGAAATGTAGGGTAGAGCGAGACAGAGTGCAATTTTGAACATCAAAAAAAAAAATTAAAAACAACGTTCCATGACATCGAAGGCAATGGAAAAACTTCGCGGAACCCTACGCTTCCTAGATCATAAAGAAAAATTGTGCTTAATAGGCATGTTGTAGTCTAAATCAGCCTTCAACTGTGTAAAGGTGAAACTGTCCGAGGTGGTTTTATTGATACACGTGCCATCCACAAGATTATAAGCAAGGAAATTGCTCAGTTACCAAAATAAACATTACCAAATGAACGTAGATTGAGGAAAGAATGAAAAAAATCTTGTTGGGAATAAAATAAAAAGAAATAGTCTAAATCTGAATTTGCTTTTTTTTTTGGCATATCTAGGTAATGCATTATTTCAAGATTATTTGTGTTAGCGCTACTTAATAAATCGTTTTCAACAAACAGAGAATAAATGACTCAGAAATTTTGAAATGTAACTGAGTTCTTCAACATTAAAATTGACAAATGTAGAATTAGAAATTTATGTTCTACGATAAGTGAATGAACCAAATACAAAAACATAAGACCTGGCATTTATCTATAAATATTTGTTCTCAACTTGAGTAAATTAGCATATTTTGAAGTTATTCATAACTGTAATAAGCTAGCAGAAAAACATGGAAATAAAATTAAAATTATAACAATCCGTTAAAAAAAATACATTTAAATAAAAAAATCTCTGCTGATCTGCAGTTCCTCATTATGAATTTTCATAATGCAAATATTTTGATACACTCAGTTTAAATTTTCCCGATTCTTAAGGTAATTTAAGGATTTATTTAATATTTACAAACATTCTCCAAATTAAATGTTGATGAATGTTGTTCTTATTCTATTTAACAAAAGATTTTTTTTACGAAAAGTGATAATTTCACTTAACTGAAAATGATGATCTTAACGTGTGCAGTGGACGTAAGAAAATAAATTCGGGAATGACTGACTGAAATGAACAGGAAAAACGGAATTGGAATGAACAGAATGGAATTGGAATAAACAGAAGTTCCATATTATAGAAGATTCCAAAGCAATTCATAGGTTCCTATAGATAATACGAAGATTGTAAGGAATTAAATGAATAGAAGCTGACTCCATTCCGTTCATTCCAGTTCCATTTTTCCTGTTGAAAGTGTGCTCCAGTCCCTCATTCCCGGGTCTCCCTTCAGAAGATTGATCCGAGCTAAGCTATATTTGTTTCAATGAGATGATTGCCTTTATTTTTGGAGGTGATCGTTGGGAATCACTGATATCCATGACGTAAGGCACTCAGAATTTTATTGGTTGCAAAAACGTACTTATACCTCCATTTTTGTCACTCGTTAAAGCCCTGTATTAAAGATGCACGAAACCGGTCGTGCCTATAAGTAAATTTTTAATATCTTATATTTTTTAAACTTTTTAATATGTGTGTAAGACAAATTTATTTTCTCAAAATTTCACTTAATATTTTTGTATTCCACTGATTTAAAATTATAATATATATTTTTTAACATCCATGTTTCTTACTTACTTATGTTTCATGCTAATATGGCGATCATCATCTAGGATAAGTCCTATCACTAAACAGCCAGGTCTCGATACACAAGGAAATAGCATCGGAATTAATGTGGAGCAATCTCCTTTAACGACTTTATTTTAGCTTTGCAGGCTGACGATATATACTTTTAATCTTGTCTAAATGTTATATTCAATTTTGAGTTTCATTGTATATCCTTTCATTACTGGTTCTATTAATCATTCACCCATAAATAAGAATTTTTTTATAAGTTTAAGCTTCATTTTAAATAAATGAAGTTGAAGCACTATTGGATTAGTAAATGATGACATTAAATATATAAACTGAGATTTTACTGAAAATTAAAATTTGAGTACTGGGCAAACCCAACCGATGGGAGATAGGAATCTCGAAACAGTTATGTCTTGGGTTCCAAAGATCCAACAATAGCTCAGTGAACCTTTTAATTTGTGTGCGTTTTTATGCATTTTTTTCTTATCAAATTGTCTTCCGTGCACGTTAAATTTATGTATTATATTGGTAATGTTCCCGAAGAAATTATTTTTAATCCTTAAACGAAAGATAATTGGAGATTAATAAGTTTCATGATGTTCAAGAATAACATTAGAAATCACACAACTTTGATAGAAAATAAAGTTTAGTTATAAAATATTATCCATTCTGCGTGTATAAACATTGATACAAAGGACCAAACACACAAAAACAATAGAGATATAAATAAATAATTTCATAATAAATAATTTCATTACATATTGCAAAGGAACTATCCTTCGTCGTCAGATGATCTTAAATAAACACATGAAAAGGAAAACAAGGCTCGGAATTTTTTCTTTTTTTGTTTTCCTTTCCATGTATTTATTTAAGATTATCTGACGACAAAGGATAGTACCTTTGCAACATGTAATGAAATTATTTATTATGAAATTATTTATTTATATCTCTATTGTTTTTGTGTGTTTGGTCCTTTGTATTAATTTATTTATAAAACTTAAGTACACAATGTTTCGGCAATTCTAGGGCCAATTCCCCTGATCAAGTCAATATTTTATCAAAATATTAGTACCTAATTTTATTCTTGAATGTTAAAAAATCGAAGTAATCATTTTTCGTCTAATACAAACAGTTACTTTGTTTTTACTAATTCATGGTATAAAGTTAAATGTGTTTGTTTCTAATCTATCTATTTGATTCTATTACTGTAATCTTATGTATTTTATTTAGTAAATATCAGTTTTTAAAATACAAACCTTTCACTAGTCACCGTCCCTAATTGCTCTTAAATTTTAGATTTTAATATTCCTATTTTGACCTACCAATATAATGATAACTTTATTTTCATAATCATTATCAATGCCTTGTAGTTACAAGTATTTATTTATTTCTATCTTTCTGATCAGTTCTTCAATTCACTTTGTTAATTTCGATAATATGTTTTCATTGATTAAAACCTTATCATTTATTAGGTTGGTGCCTTTTTTTAACATCGACTTTAAAGCAATATATTTCAGATCAAAATAAACTTTCATAATCGAAATAAAACCCATTAGAATCTAAACAGTTCTGACAAAAAGAAACAAGTTTATTTCGTCAAAAAGCGTAGAATTCTGGAGTCCTGGAGCTGATAAATTCTACTGCTTGAAGACCTTCTCCCTACAAGAGGAAGTTGTAAAGATGCTTCAAAAAGTATTATTCGGAAGGCGATGATCTGGTGTTGGATGAAATAGAGTTGCCCTGTTCGTTCAATTTCTGCAGCAGTATTTGACAGACTTGAGGTTGTTTTGGAGAAGAATTGGTTCTTTTCGAATAGCAATGCTGGACGTAAATTTTCCAGTTATTGATGCATTTTATCGATTTCTTGACTGTACTTTTTATATGTGATAGTTTCACCAGAACTTGTAGTGGATGCTTCAAGTTGGCAGTCAGCAAACAGGGACCAGAACCTTCATTTGGCGCAGCTTCAGTTTGCGAAGAGTTTTTGATGCTTCACTGTAGTTAACCACTGCGTGCAACGCCGTGGGTTGTCGCAAAGAATTTCGTTTTTCGTCACAAGACACAATGCGGTCAAAAAATGGATCACTTTTGTTGCTCAAAAGAAGCTCAGAGCAGACTCAGAGCAAGGGCGGTTTTTTTTTTTATTATTTTCCTTCAAGACGTGAGGCATCCATTTGTCGAGTTTTCTAGACTTTCCAATTTGGTGCAAATATCGAACAACTGTTGAATGATTAAAGTTTAGTTCTTCTACAACCTCCCAAGTTATTTTGTGTGGATTCGTTTCAATAATGGCCCTCAATTGGTCTTCGTCAGAACGACGTCCACGACTCTTCTCATTTTCAAGGTTCTCGTCTCCGCTGCGAACTTTTGGAACCAATGTCGAGCTGTACGTTTGTTGACTATCCTCTGGCTAAACTCTTGGTTGATATTGAAACAGTCTCCGCTGATTTACGACCCATTTCGAACTAATACTTTAAAATGCTCGAATTTGCTTCTTTAATTTGTCAACCAAAAATAACAAAGAAAAAAAAACAATGAAAACAAAATTATTAGCATAAATAAGTACAGCGAAATTCGCTATTTAAAATGATGTATTACATAAAAATATTTACATAAAAGTTTCTTCCAAAAATAAGAGTAAAAGTTTAAAATAACAATTATTTTTGCACCCACCTAATAGTTTTCATCTTTATTCAGATGAAATCTTCGTGTTCATTTTTCTATTTGCAATCACAATAGGTTTTTATGTTTTTTAATAAGTGTTTTAAAAGACGTTGGTAATGTTACAAAAGGAATTAATTTTAATCCTTAAATGAAAGATAATTAGAGATTAATAAGTTGCATGAAGTTCAAGAGTAAAATTAGATATCATATAATTTTGATGAAATCCTCATCCGGTTCTTCTAAGGTTTCAATGGGAGCTATAATGTTTTTAATGGTTTTGAGAAGTTATTGGTATGTTGGTAGATAGGGGAGACTGGGGTCAATTGTAACAAGCGCTCTGTAGCCTGAGCAAACTTTCATTCAATCCCGTTAAATGGCGTGGGGATTCGTCTTATATACAAAAATGATTCACCAAAAAAAGACATCGGCCATTCAATTTGTTCTGAAGATAATTACAAAAGCATGGTTTTTACTGCTAAAAGCAAGTTTCCTTAGTCGTACTAATTATCAACTGCAATCAAATGTATTAGAGATAAAAATGTAACAAATATGTCTAAAAAAGGCATATAGAAATGCTACATTTCTTTGTCATAAAATACGCTATAGCTGCATCCTGCGCTAAATAATTGAACACCACATGTGTTGGGGACGATTGTAACATTGCTGATTGGGACAATTGAGCCCATTCTTTATATTTTTGTTTTTAGGCCAATATTCTTTGTAGATAATTATATAATTTAATTTTTAAAATATAGGTCTAAATTAAATAAACATTAAATTACAGTTTAAAGTGGAAAAATAATAGGAAATCAAACGTTGCAAAGCCTGATGAATAAATCAAGATATAATTAATTATATGATTATATATCATGATTAATTAAAAAATATTAAATATTATCCTACTCATTTTATTTACATGAGCCCAACTCCTATTTATTTAAAAGCCTATTGAAACAATTATAATTATATAAATATAATATACAAAAACAAAAGCAACAATATCAAGAGCACTGCAAGTAGGGATATCTACTTGCCAAAACGGAAAGCCAAAGGAACGGTCAAAGAAAAAAGACTCATCAAAATAACTCTGCAAGAAGATTAAGACTAGTAATAAGGCTGCAATAGATTCCTCAGATGAAGCAAAGGAAACATTTTGCTTAGTGTGCTGTGAAGATTACAGAAATAGCAAACCCAATGAGAAATGGGTTGAGTGCCTGTCTTGCTCCGAATGGGCACAGGAAGATTGCACTCCTGGTGAAGCAGTATATTACTGCCAAAATTGTGATGATGATGATGAAAAAACAGAACATTGTAAACAAAAAGTAACCTTGGTATACTGTATTATCTCAATTTGATTTCCTTCTACTATCTGTTACAATTGCCCCCGATTTGGGGTCAAATATAACACTTGTAGTGTATCCATATAAACATATTTTTTCTCACTTTTATATCGGTTTGAGGAGTTGTCAATTTTAGTGTAAGTCCACCTAATGTTGAAGAAACCTTACATATTTTCATTTCTGTATATGTCTGATTATTTTCTTGAGAAAAAAAATATTAGTGAAAAATGTGACAATTGACCCCAGTCTCCCCTATAAGATAAACTGAAAAGAGTTGGAACATAATCAAAATTAAAAACATGAGTACATAGTAACGATCAATGATCTTTGCAACGTTCGTAAACAAAAGGATGTGTTTATTGAAAGTTTTTTCTAATGGCGATTAAAATAGCAAAGTGCTCCCCATATTCGGATACAGTGAACTATCATAAGGACAGAATATTCAACTCAGATCTGAGATGGAACAAATCACGAAATACAAAAATCATGAACTTAAAACAAAACAAAAATACCCCATTGTGGAGCATTCGATTAAAAGTGAATTTAGTGACTTCACATCAGAAGGATTACTACAGAACGAGTTTGTGATTTTTTATTTTTATTTGTAGGGTCATAGATGTATCCAAGTAACACTGAGGCCTCTCGCTCATTAAAGAATAATAGGAATACACAGCCGGAAGTAGAGACAGGGAGAACTCAAAAAAATGCGTTTTTAAGCGGAGTATTTGACACACAAATCAAATGCGCTGATTAAATGTGAAGCTTCATTGCAATAATCGATCAAAAATATGAATTCGAATGTAACATAAATGACAGTTTATTTTTAATTACATAATTTGCTGCCGAGCCAGCCTCCCCCCTTAATCCACCACTGGCTGGAACCAGAATAGTAATCTAAAACATTACTAGTATAAATGATTACTGATGACTATGGCTCGCTGCCATAAAAGTTTTTATGAGACTCAGTTGTAGCTAATCTATGAACAAATTCCTGTGATGTAATATTTATATCTTAAATTCCAATTTAAGATATATGGATATATTAGCCACACACATAAGATTGATTGTTCACTAATTCACAAAATAGAAGGTGAGAAGCATTTGGAATTTCAATAAGAAATCGTTTTTGATGTGAGAACGGCCAGTAACTCAGTAACCGTAAACATTGGACTTCTTTTAGAAGATTGAAGTGAACGTGTATTTGAAACATTTGCAGAAGAATAAAACAACGTTTGATGGAAGGAGACACAACGACGAGATGTTAAGGATTTCTGAAGTGGATCACAGACAGTTTATCTTTTCAGTGACGATAAAGAGCAGATTCCAACAAGACAAATCGCAAAGAAATGGTTCAGTTCTTCTCAAGCTTTCCATTTGTCTCGCTGTGTTTCGAATACCTGCCAACATTCTTTCACGGTTATAAATGCAAAAACAGATCTTTCTTGTTTTAGCGTATGGATGTTTTAATTTATCGATCTTTTAACGTCAGTTTGAATTATTGTCGATGTTAATGTTATGTCCCATGAGTCTAGATATTGTTTCTTCTAAGATTTAATTTAAAATTACATTTATTTTGAAAATTTTCTTTTGTCTGTAAGTAACTTAAGTAAATTCTTTCCATTCTGAAATAAATGTTAGAACGAAAAAAGATATGAATGTACAATAAAACCTAGAAGTCTAATAGCTAATAGAGCATAAATTATTCCTAAAGCTCCAAATGGTTTCTTTTTCCTGATTGTTGACTAAAAATGACATTCATTTTAGGTAATATGAAATTTCCTCTAGGTAATAAAGTGAATTTCGCAAAAATATAATACAATAGTTAGCAAACAAAAAAATATTGATAAGAAGACTGAATCCTTGATTGATATTTTTTGTAGCGATCTAAAAAATGGATGGTCGAAAAGAAAAGAAGGGGGGGAAAAAAACCCAGTGGAATTAAAAGGATCTTTCCATTGTATTGTCTTGCAATCTGAATTCTCAATTCTCATAAGTTCTAGGTTTGAATCCAAAGCAAAATTCTCTTCTGCTTAAGAAATGTGCTGGGGATATTTGCAGAACCCTAATAATTAGTAGAGTAGCATGTATAGAAATAAGCAAGACGGAGATAAAATTTATATATAATTTATTTGGTGGTGTTTTTTAAATTTTTCAAAAACTATATACACTAGTGATATTTAGTATCACAAAATCTTCTGAAATATTAATAAAGTATCAACACTTTAGTTGCACTGTTATAGACTCCATATAGTTCACTTATAATCACACAGCTCTTTTGAGGAATATCATCTATCATCGCACTAACAGACTATATTAATCATAATAACACGAAGCACTTTAATTGATTATTTAGTAACCTTTGCTTTCGATTAATTATTTTAATTTCTTTTCACACATCTACGAGTATCATTGCAAGTAGCACCTCTTATTGTAACCCGTATTAATGACACTTTGTTAATATAACGCAAAATATTAACTTTTCACTTGTATGCGAAATTTAAATTATGATTTCAACACCTGTATGAATATTACTATATGGCTTTTCTTTCACCTTACGTGAACTGTAAATTTATCTTCATTTCTTTTTAACGTTAAGTTCCGTTTCACAGAAACTTGGCACAGGCTGTATCTTCGATAGCGATGAGGCGCGCTTTGCCCATCCAAAATAATGATATAAAAGTCAATTACTTACAGTTCGAAGATTTCTCGTTGTCTTCACCATTTGAAGATATCTGTGTTGATTCCAATCGAAGGTTTTATCCGCCAGACTTCGTAGAATCCTTCTGCTAATATCCGATGCACTTAAATCCAAGTCACACACCGTTGAACATGACGGGTTTGCTCCTCACCATATGACTCGCTGTACCCACAATGCTTTGGGTAGAAATATCACACTTCCAAATAACGGCACTTGTAATTGGGAAATGTTCACTTCACTTCTTTATCAACGGAACTTAAATTATCATCAAGAGTTCGTACACTTTACGAAATTTCTTCTAACGTTGAGCTCTTCTCAATCAACGAATAATAAACTATGAACTAACGACGACTTTCAATAGTTCAAAAATAATATTTAGTTATCTATTTACTAGAAGGAAAATTTAGTTTTCCAGTATAATAAAGTTCGGTAATTACTACCTTTCTTGTGACTGTATCTTATCTCAATTTCTCCCGTTCTTCTTTCAGGAAACAATTGACTTCGAAAAACTTCAATCCATTCGTTTTTCGGGTTTTCTTCACAGCTTATCCTTTCTAGGAAAATGCAAGTCTTCGGTAAACTTCGTTCCGGTAGAATCCACTTTTGGCTTCCTTCGGGTATCAGTTTTCAGAATAAACTTCGTTCTTCAAAACTGAGTTCAAATAATTATCGAGACGAAAAATAATTTCACTTAAATTACTTGCTTCAAACTTGTTAGCGTCTTCTTATTAGGCAATTCCACTCGAATGCTTCTATTCAATACGACCGCTATTGAAGTCTTCTGAAATAATTTCCTTCTTAATTATTTCTGCCGATGGAACCGTCCTTTTTACAACTTCCTTGGACCATCAATTACGTTGTGTTTTAAATACTTAATATGTGCGTGTCTCGCAGGCTGACCACACTGTTCCTTGTCCAAGTATCTGAGGTTTAACCTTCCGTCACCTTCTTTAGTTCCAATGGAGCTTCCATAACTCGCTTCGTCTCAGTCACTAAGGGTCATGTCACCTAACCTCGCTTCACCGAATCGACTCGTCTCTACTTTCAACCTTTCGGTCTCACCTCGAGTTCCGATCTGATTCTGCCTTGGATCTAAATCATTCTGTCCTAATTTTGTCCAACGTAATACATCACTCGACGCTTATATGACGTCACTTCTCATTTACGTGACGCACTCCAATTTAATTATTGAAATTACTCTATGGATCACTTCCATTTCAAAACAGAATAAAAAAAAAATTTCAAGCATCTTAACTGCTGATAAAAATACTTGAACTAAATAATAATTAAATTATTTTGCACACAATAATTAAATATAGTAGCAAAATGTAATGACGAAAGTGACATCTCAGGCAAAGGTGTCTCGCTAATGATGTAATGCAATAATATTGTAGCTGATTCATTTGATCATTCACTTAATATGCTCCAATATCAGAGAGACAATTCATCATCGAAGCATTTTGTCGAAGCTAGGAGTAATTCTTGGCTTGAGTCAAAATTGAAAATTTTAAGGAAACATTCTACTGCAGTAAAACTATCATTTCAGGAAATGCAGTTGGAATGAACTGAATAATTGCCAAGAACCAACAATTAGGAAAAATAAAGAAAAAGCAGAATTACAAGTATCACAATTAATGTAATAGTACGCCTACAGAGAATAGTCCATCAAATCATTTTCCGCTACCTATTTGGGAGCTATTGTGATAGCGACCAAAATTGGTAGCTATTGCGTTTGTCCTGTCCGTCCGCCCATGTCTGTCCACCCCTAATAACTCCCGAACGGAAGGTCAGATCGACAAATAGACTTCACTATCGTCTTCAGAGGCTGAAAGACTGTAGGAATGCAGTATTTTCAGGGAGAACGCTCCCCCACCCCTATGTTCGATATACTGTATTTGGTATTGTTGTCATTGTACCTCCCTAAAAACTCCCGAACAGTTCGGATCAACAAAAGGATTTCACCAAAATGCTTAGAGGCTCAAAGAACGTAGATATACGGTATTTTCAGGGGCCAACGCCCTCCATGTTCGAGATATTTGGCATTGTTTTCATTGGATTTCCAAATATTAGAAATGCAACTATCTGATTTCAGTCGTCAGCTACAGCTTAAGGTCTCGGATACTGATGGTTGTCAGTTCCAATCCGTATATCTACTTTCTTTTCTCTTAATCTTATTTTTATAATGTCCGCGTGTTTTGTTTTTTTCTTATTTTCCTACCTTTGTTTTATTACTTTCCTATTTTTTTTTTATTTTTCATTATGCTAATGTACCTTCTTTTTTATTATTATTTTTATTTTGTTTTATTATTATGGGGCGCCTTTAAATTTATGCTTTAAAACAAAATTCTATTCATTTGTTAGTGATTTGTTTGATATGAGATTTCTTCTTCCATCGCGTGTTTCCATGAACTGAGTCAGTATTAATATTTTTTATGTTAATCTTTAAGTAATAAAATATAGACAGAAGATGTTGATAATTTAGGATTGGCAATTGAAAATGAAAAGGATTGAGTTATCATATTCACTTGACATTCATTTAAAGTAATTGTGTTAAATGAAGTAATTTTATATCAAAATAGATTTGCTTTCATTTATTAAGTAATTAATAGTGGATTTGACTTAAAATACCAAACTTTTCTATTTAAAATCTTTATAGCTTTTTTAGGGGGGACTTAAAAATTAACTTAAGTGGTGACGAAAAAGCTAAGAATTGAAGAGAACTGAAAAAACGACTGGACTTTCAAGGAGAAAGAGATGCAAAATGGAACAAACCAGAGAAAATAAAAGTGATATTTTGCAGAGAAACCTAGAATATACAAAGTTTGCATTTTGGAGCTGGAGAGATTTAGCAGCAGACTTATCACAAATTGTTTTCATTCATTGATATATTAACAATTTGCTCTAAATGTTGATTTCTCATCTGTGGAATTGATAGATATTTCCATCTTTGATTATTTTAGGAGGATAGTATCATTTACAATTTTCAATGTTGAATCAAATTTATTTTTTTCTCAAACAATATCAAGACATCAAGATTTATTTTGTTTTGTTCCCGAAAACTAAATGAAACTGGAAAACATATCCAATCATTTGACATCTCGAAAGTCACACTGTTTAATGAAAACTGCTTTTTATATGTATAAAATAAAATTTATAGTTTAGCATTTATATTAAATCTGGGGTCACGGTAGTGCCCCCGCCAAGACGAGCCGAAGGCAGGAAGGGCACTACGTACCTTTTCTGGAAGTGTTTCGTCGTATTATCGAACCCTCATAGCTTCGGCCTGGATAATACGAGAGAGCTCAAATTTTCAGGATAAGATGCAGTTACCATACTAATGAAATACGCTAAGTTTCATTTATCTAGCTTTTATACTTTGGATTTTATTAAGATCTGAAATACGTCGTACCCTCAATGCTTCGGCCTAAATAATACTGTGTAATATAGTGTTTTTTTTACAAAAGTGCAAACAGCTTGTATATACAAGTTGACCAATAGAAAAACAGAAAAGTAGAGTATTGAAAAAAAATCCATTTTCTAAATAATCTTAAAACTAAATTTAGTTGTAATAGATAATCCCACCCAAAACATTTCATGTAAAATAAGTTGCCAAGACTCACATGCTCATAACGCTTTCACTGTTAAAAAGTTATCAGATCTCATCTTACAAAAAGAAATGAAATCCCACCCAAAACATTTTATGTAAAATAAGGGGTTGCCAAGACTCGCATGCTCATAACGCTTTCACTGTTAAAAAGTTATCAGATCTCATCCTACAAAAAGAAATGAAATCCCACCCAAAACACTTCGTGTAAAATAAGTTGGCAAGACTCACATGCTCATAATGCTTTCACTGTTAAAAAGATATGAGATCTCATGTAGAGTCAAGCCCCTAACTCTACGAGGCCTAACTCTATAAGCCCTAACTCTAAAAACCCTATATCTTGGCCAAAAAGTATGGCTTGGCCGTTTCATGGAACTATTTCATCTCACCCAAAATATTTCATGTAAAATACGTTGCCAAGATGCTCATAACGCTTTCACTGTTAAAAAGTTATCAGATTTCATATAGTGCCAAGCCCCTCACTATACATGCCTAACTCTAAAGACCCTACTGTCTTGGTGAAAAAGTGTGCCTTGGCATGCTCCATATCCTTTACATAACTCCATGGGATTGTCTGTGTGACAGCCACGAAACGGCCAAGGCATTCTTTTTGACCAATTAAAATTAAATTAAAATTAAATGATGCTATAATTAACTCCACTATCACACTATGGACATAAGAGGCAATAATTGAAAAAACAAGATAATTTAGAGAATTATAACAATTTAAGTATACATTGTATTCGGATTTTAAAAACGTATATTTTCTTATCTGAAAGTCTTCAATGATGACGAAATATAAAGCATCATTTTTCCATAGAAATATATAAATCTGCCGAAATCTCCAAGGAAACCTCTTCAATATTATCTGTAAAGTTATTCACAAATTAGAAACTTACTTACAATAAAACAATAAGATTATTTAGTTATTACAGCGCCTTTATTTTATAAACCTAAGAAAATAGAAACTTAAAGCACTTAAAATTATTAGCAAATATTTTATTAAATCATTTTTAATTTTAGTAACTGGAAATAAAATAGACTGTTCTACTTAAAGTTTCCACTCCAAAACATCTAATTGAGTTAAACTTTTAGGCCTATCTCAGAATTTCATGTTTTCGAACCTTGATAATTTTTCCGTTAGAAACGATGTCAAAGATTCATTTAACACAGATCTTTTATTTTCGAATTTAACAGAAAGCTTTAGCGAAGGATTTCAGGAAACTTTGAGCAAATCATTCTAATTTTAAAGAAACGTTTATTTATATCTTTATTTCTAATAATTATTGTTATTATAAATAGTTATTTTTATTTATCTATTTTTATATAAATAAATACATATATATATATATATATATATATATATATATTAAGTAAACTCAGGTTTATTACGTTTACAGTTTCTACTTATTAATTATTTTTTAATTATTTGATACTTAATATTTAAACACTTATGTAAGTTTTCATATCATTTACAGGAAATTCAAATGCTAATTCACTGGTGGAAAATGAATAAGGAAGTGAATGGGAATCACCGTATTTGATGTGGTACTGGTAGAAAGCAGCAAATGTGATGATCAAAAGCTGTGGAAGAGTTAGGAAACAAATACTGGCCGTGCAGAATCCGAACCCCTACCAGTTGTTGCTGACCTGACATAAGAGACTTCCAACAGCCTACTGTGCTCCAAGTGATGGTGAACGTTGTAGATATGTCAGGACGGCGAAGGCAAACACAGTTTGTGCAGTTCAGAGAGTTTGAGCGTGGTCGTATTGTGGGTCTGCGGGTGGTGGTTCTGAAGAATCGGTAAAGACGTTGGACGTCAATTGACCGCTGTACATCAGTGTTGGTGCCGCTGGTCCGAGGAAGATTTAGATGCACGTCAGCCTGTTTCTGGACGGCAACGGCACACGCCAGAACTGCCGCATCGTTTCAGTGGCCATCGCGGATCGAACGGCCATCGCAGCACAGATTAGAACCAGTGTTGCATCCGGGATGTCAGCAAGGACCATTTGCAACCGATTACTGAAAGCTGGGCTACGATCCGGGGTGCCGTTGGCCATTCTTTCCCTCAAGTCTCGACACCGTACAGGCCGTTTCTAAAGATGTTGCGAAAGAAGCACATTCAGCGTTGTATTTAGTAGGTTCTACCTCGGCGCTAGTGATAATCCTTTAGACTGCGGCGTCGATCAGGTGAGCTGTACCTGTCGCATTGTTCACAGCAACAACACACGGGACCAACGCCTGGCATCATGGTGTGGGGAGCCATAGCCTACAATGGCCTTTCCTCTGGTTGTCCTATACGGAATATTCAGCAGTGCAGCTACATCCAGACCATCATCCTACCCGTTCTGTTGCATTCCTGCAATATTATGTGCTCTTCCATTCACTAGGATGACATTCAGCACCTCTACGATCGTCACCATGAAAGAGTACAGACCTGCATTGCTGCTGGAGGAGGGTACACAGGGCAATGACATGGCCTTTTGACACACACTGTGGCATCGGTACACAGGCATCTTACCCCGTTTAAATGTAGTGTACAATGTGTGAATAAAATTTAATTCTCCTGGGACCATCGCTTCAGGCAACACTTTTTTCATTTTCCACCAGTGTACATTAAAGTCTTAAAAATAATCATTTCTGTAGTTTAATTTTAAATACGTTAATTCTAATTATAGTTTTTGGAGCTTTATATTTTTTTTTCTTTATAATTTCTTCTAAACTTAAATTTTCTAAATCTAACTTAAATATTATCATCTTGTAAAATTGATTCAATTGTTCAATTTGTTTGATTTCTTTACATGATTTCAGAAAACAAATATTATAATTAAAATATTAAACTTAAAACCAACCTATAATGAACTTTAAAAATATTAAATGTATTATAGATGAAGTCAACTTGAAATCATGATAGAAGTCAGAAGAAATCAACAGAAGAAATCAACTAATTCGTAAACTCTTAACAAATGAGTTACACGAGTATAATGGACAATCGGGTTCAAGAAGAAATCGAATTGTCAGTTCAATGTTCCCCTGTCTAAAACCCATGTAAGAAAACGCTGTGACAGAAGCTGAATGATCTCGGGATGACAATTGTGGAGAAGGCATCTGTAGAGGATGGAACTTGGTATCTTTAGGCGGTCAAAATAGTAGCCTACATGATCTATCGTGTTCCTGTACCAACTAACTCTTGATCAAAGTATTATAAAATTTTAATTTTTAACGATTTTGCATAAAACTGAAATTTGTGGATTTCTTTATACTTTAGTAACAATTTTAATCGATTTTGTAATTATTACGTTGAATTACATCATATTTTGTGATGCAACTGACCAGAGAGGTTTAATCTACTGAAATCGCTATAAATAGCAAGTCTTCTTTCTTAAACAACTATATTTGTTATTCAAATTTTCGCACTGTTTGAATGAGTTGAATTATCAGAATGAGTGAAATACCATTTCGAAAAAAGATATTTATTGCCTCTGGAAGACGAAAAAATAGTGGGAATTAACAGAAAGATATCAATATTCTAAGGAAAACATTTCCAATATTATTCAGAGGTTGAAGAAAAGTACAAGAACGGCCAAGGAAGGAACAACCTAGCCAAGATTATGGAAACGAATTACTTTAAGTGATTCCCATTGTCAAGGCAAGAAGTGTTCGTAAATGACGCCTTATGAATTTAGGTTTCGTTATTCACTGATCAATGGATTGTTAATAAAGAAAAAAAAAATTAGAATGAACTGGCAGAGATTGAAGTACGTTATTTTGAGTGATCAATTTTTCCATGTCCAAACATGGAAGGAAACATTCTGTTATTCTTTTATGTTTTAAAAAAAAGTTTTGATGCCTGTATTTAATAACACCTTTGCTACTGTACGTATTAACACTGAACGTATTTGGAGGTGTTAAAAATTTTCAAAATTGAACATCGCTATCCTTCCATAAGTCAACAAACTCACCTCAACTCATTCCTTTTCAAAATCTTTGGAAGGAACTCAAAACAAAGATCAATGCAAATCACCCGAATTCTGCGATATTATCTATAGGTCTATTGATCTATCTTTATTGATAGCAAAGATTCACTGTTGTCTTTGGTCAGTTTTACATACTGACAATTTTTAAGTCTTAAAAATATATAGCTCTAAAAATGCTTACTGTGCTCCTAAAAAACATAGTGAGTTCAGGCACTTTCCTGTTCATTACATAACGATTTAGAAAATACAATTACGTTTAAGGCTTTAGTTTCATTGAAAAACTCATTTACTACATTCTTTTAACATTTATTCACGGTATACGAGGGTGGTTTGATAAGTTCTCGGAATCACCACCAGAAGTCAGCGCTAGAGACACGAGTTTGTCACGTGATATTCATTCGACTGTTGCCTATTAACACGTATCACGTCAGTGCTCTTGGATTACAGCTGCGGCGGTGACGTGGCTCTAATATTGTTCCCGCGTAGTGATTTGCGAAAATGGAAAAAGTCGAGATTCGAGCAGTGATTAAGTACTTCGTAAAGAAGGGTATGAAAGCAAAGGACATTCATGCCGATTTCCAGAATATACTGGGAGACTCTTCTCCTTCATATTCAACTGTTGCAAAGTGGACAAACGAATTTAAATTGGCAGTAGTCGACCAAGATGTGTCACTACACCAGAAATCATTGCAAAAGTGCACAAAATGGTAATTGATGATCGTCGATTGAAAGTGCGAGAGATTGCTCAAGCTTCCCAGATGTCATCTGAAAGGGTAAATCACATTTTAACTGAAGAATTACATATGAAAAACATATCCGCAAAAAGGGTGCCGCGACTCTTGACGCTGGATCAAAAACGCATAAAAATATATATGTCGGAGCAATGCTTGGCCCGTTTTTGGAGAAACGAACAAGATTTTTTACGCCGGTTTGTGACCACAGATGAAACTTGGGTCCACTACTACACCCCAGAGACAAAACAACAGTCAAAGCAGTGGAAAGATGCTGATTCTCCGCCACCAAAGAAAGCAAAGACAATTCATTCGGTCGGAAAGGTCATGGCATCAGTGTTCTGGGATGTGAAGGGGATTCTGTTTGTAGATTATCTCCCCAGCGAGAAAACAATTAATGGAGAATACTACGCTAACCTCCTGGACCAATTACAACAAATGATACGCGAAAAAGGCCAGGTTTAGCAAAGAAGAAAGTGATCTTCCATCAAGACAATGCACGCCCGCACACATGTGCCGTCGTCATGGCAAAATTACACGCACTAAGGTATGAATTGTTGACACACCCGCCGTATTCGCCTGATATGGCTGCGTCAGACTTCCATCTCTTCCCAAAGCTGAAAATTTTCCTTGGTGGACGGAGATTCTCTTCAAAAGAAGAACTGATAGCTGAAGTTGACGGGTATTTTGCAGGCCTTGAGGAATCTCATTTTCGAGATGGGATGAAAGCATTGGAACATCGCTGGACAAAGTGCATTAATCTACAAGGAGACAACATTGAAAAATAAAAAAGTTTCAGTGATGTACGTACTTTTTTTCTATTCTGTTCCGAGAACTTATCAAACCACCCTCATACATGCATCACTTGCTTTCAACAAACAAATAACAAATTTCAATCTTGCAATACTTTTGGCCCAAGTATAAGTTGCAGCTAATCTTTGGTTTTCAACTAATATCTATGTTGCAAAATAATGCACAATATTTTCTAGATAATATTTATTGAACGTAAGAAAAAAAAAGAAAATCAGAAAAAGATTTGTTGAACTTAACTTTAAATAACATACCAGGTAAAGTAATAATAACAATGGCTTTCTTTAACAATGCCAGAAGATCGTGTCACCGGCAATTGCAGATTCTCAAACGGTGCAAGTAAGTTTCTAGAATCTTCCAGTCAAAAACAAATGGAGCCAAGAGTGCTACAGTGGTTGACCTTTATACCAGATAACAAACAAAATACTCATTAAAGCCATAATCATTTCAATCGAAAAGTATATTCTGGAGTTGTATTCATTTAACCCAAAACTTTGTTGGTTTATTTAACTAAGAATATTCCATTATAATATTCTTGAAAATGCAACTTTAAATTAATTTCTATAACTTTATCACTACTAAGTTAAATCTAAGTATTTTCAATAAGACAAGATATAAAATTATTAAGTTTTTTTATTCCAAATTATTCTGTTACATAGAAACAGCAAAATAACTGAAGTTATACTTTTTATTTTGAAATAGGTTTCTTTATTGCTATTAGTCACAGATGTAATAAAAGCTTTCTTTAAATTTCCTCAAGGTCTTTCACATTCGCTCAATTAAGTGTTGAAATTAATCTCCTCATAAGCTGTAAAAGTCATTAAAATTAAAATGAATTAAAATTTTGGAAATATCTATTTCTCTTATAAAATTCTTAATTTACTTGCTTCAAAATTTGATAAATGATTGTATTATCCAATTGTGAGAAAATAGATAATCAAGAAGAAAATTAGAATTATTTTGATATTCAATTTTCAGTAACTTTGTATCAGTAGATTCATAATCTTTGATATAAATCCTTTCATTTTGTTAGGACTTCTCTCTTAGTTTAAATTGTTTTAAGTGAAAATAATTATTATTTGTTTATTTACTTACCTTTGAAGACTCATATTTTGTAATCTTCAGATAAAACGAACATTCATTCAAAGTAAAAAAAACAACAACATGATTTTTCGTAATACTCTGAATGTTTTTCTCTTGTCCTTCTCATATTCCTTCACGAAATTAATTTTAATCAAATTCTAATATTAAAGCATAAGTTATCTTTTCACTCATGTAAGGAATCTCTCATTCTCTTCTTTTGTTAAATGTATAAATATTATCAGTTAATCATTATTTCTCTCTCTCTCTCTCTCTCTCTGAGAAATAATGATTAACTGATGATATTTATACATTTAACAAAAGAAGAGAATGAGAGATTCCTTACACGAGTGAAAAGATATAATAGATTCTCTATTATAGAAAATGGGGAATGGTGTAGAATAAATCATATTGATCCATTAGAACAGATTATTTCTGAATGCTTAGTTGAGTGACAGGAGAAGAACTCATTCGGAACTTTGTTACATCACATACTGGCCATAATTAAAGTGGAGGTATTTAGAACCCAAATAGCCAAAACCTATTGAGCCAAATTCCACCAAATTTGATTGTTGTTATACTGTTCCCGGATCTATTTTCGGATCACTGATCATAGTGGAATTTTTGTTGCTTTACTCTCGTAATAATATTATTATCCAGGAGGCACCTTAAGGTCAGACTTCTGCTTTCTATGAAAAAAGACAAACATCGAAGCCCCGCGACGTTTGTTTCGAAACATTGAAACATTGGCCTCACGCCAGACAGCCTCCCAGACCACTTGGCCATGCCAGAACGCCAACAAATTTTGTGTGAGCACTATTTAGACCATGGGGTTTTGATTTCTAAAGATAAAAATTAGGTCAAAAATTTGCGACCAGGGTGAAAATGGCTCTGGAAGCTACATCTGTAGAGAAATTTGAGCGTAATAAATAAGTATATTTTAAAATCAATAGTAATTTTTATTTGGCATCATTTACAGATGATATTCAAATTGTTTTCCTTGTAACTATTCCAATAACTGCATTCTGTGAAAAGCATTTCCTACAGCAAACATAACAGATCTCCAGTGTTTTGCCTCACATACAGCATTATTTGGTCTTCTAACGTTACTAACAGTAAGTTATTTCCGCCTCCTTGGTACAAAACCAAGCTTTTACAAATATCCATGAAACCAAAGTCACAGCCAAAAGTTTAGAATGTAAGTATTGTCATGCTTTTTACAAATCAGCTTTTGATTCAATAGAATTTGAATAAGAAGATAATAAAACATACATGTGAAATGTTTCAATGGCATGACATAGATTGAATGACACTTATCACCCACTACCTCTGAATAACTTAACTATAGGCGATCAACTGTTCCTCTCATTTCTCTTTGTTACTCACACATATTTTCACTTTATTTCCACTCCGCGGTAGTACCTCAATTAGCCGAATACTTTAATTAGCCCATATTTAGACCCTAGGCTATATTTGGATCTTCCTTTGTAGATGTATGGGTTAAGGAGTCAATCCTCCCCTCTTTTCTAGACATTTGGCATTGTTTTGATTGGATTTCCGCTATTAGCTTAAATGTTAGAAATGCCATCCTGCCATTACAGTATACAAGGTGGCAGGTTATTTTTGAATAGCGTGACGGATAAGGTCATGGGCTACTGTTGGAATCCGTTGCATGTTTCTTACTTTTTTTTTAATTTTTTTTATTTTCTTTTTCATCTTATTTTTTTCTTCTTTTCCTAACTTTGTATTATTTTTCCTTACTTTAATGTCATCATCATCATCATTGTCCCTAGCTGGCGGGTGGTGGGGGTTTTCCTCTCAACCAGTACGCTGCTATGGGTGCCTTTGAACATTGAACTTTGCAAATGATCTTGCTCCAATCATGGCGGTTTGCGGCTAGGACTTTGGCTTCGTCTATTGATATGTGAAGGCTCTTCAAGTCTTTCTTGATGATTCCAATCCAAGTTTTCTTTTGGGCACTTCTCTGGGTTTTCCAATTGATTGGTCGTTCTTTCTATAAAGTTTTGTTTGGAAGTCGGGCATTGTCCATATGACAAACGTGTCCAAGCCACTGTAACCTTTTCTTCTGGATTTGTACTAGAATGGTTGCCTGATGATCACAACTGTCTCGAATGGATTCGTTTTTGATTCGATCTTTTACTGACACTCTCATTATTCGTCTCAGGCACCTCATCTGGAAAATTTCGAGTTTGTTGATGTCGGCTTTGAGTAGTGTCCAGGTCTCAGCGCCATAGAAAAGTATTGGAATAATTGATGTTCGGAAAATACGTATTCGTCTTCAGCGAGATGTTGTTTTTCTTCCAGAGACACCAGTTAAGGGAAGCGAAAGCGATTGTTGCTTGGTCTATTCTGCTGTTAATTTCAGACGTTGGTGTTGTTTTCTTTTCTCGAACAATGGAGCCGAGATATTTGAATTCAGAGACTTGTTGAATTAAATTTCCTTCTAAGTAGATGTTCACTGGAGAACCGTCGGTGACCATTGCTTTCGTTTTCTCATTGTTGATTTGGAGGCCGTAGGAATGGGCAATGTAGGCAATGAGGTTGATAATGTCAGTAGCATCATCTTCAGATTCTGCGAAAATTGTGCAATCATCGGCGAACATAAGGTCCGCGTTTGAGTTGTTTTGGTCGAAATGTACTTCTGGTCGGCCTCTGAAGGCCTTTCTCATGATCATGTCTATCACGATATTGAATAGCAAGGGGGACACCACATCACCTTGGCGAACAGCAGAGTTGATTTCAAAACATTCAGAACTTTCATTCCCGACCTTTATCGAGCTGTTAGATCCCTTGTAAGTTTCTTGGAGAATTCTCGTTATCTTATCCGGAATGTGCTCAGATTTCAGTGAATTTCAAAGAGCCGGCCAATAAAGACTGTCGTATCTTCTAGCAAAGTTACATAACTACTGATAATTATTTGCAATTTCAATTTTCTAAATTTCTGTAATTTTTTTATAACTTACTTTCTATTATCGAGCAAATTAATAAAAACGTAAAATGTATTGAGTTTCAAAGAAGCCTTGTTTCAATCAGAGAATTTCAGATATATTGACATATATATATATATATGAAATAAAAAAGTATTGAAATGAATTTCACCAAATTAATTTCATTATTGATTTTTAGACTCAAGATGTCGAAGAACGATCTCTGAAATTGTTGCTAAATTGAGAATGATTTGTTAAATTGAGAAAAACACAAAAATAATAAGAAAAAGTGCATCGTACTTTTAAAAATAACTATTGATAACTCTTTAAATTCTATAGAAGCTTTATTTATAGAAATCGTTCAACTGCATCTGACGTGTAGAGTCTTTTCACCAAACATATCATTCGAAGAATTGATACTAGATGGTTGCAACAGTTTTTTCTTGTAAATGCGATAAAGGTTTTTTAAGGATCTTTACGTGAAGAAATGGGTTTTAATCGTCAACTACTGAATCACTTGAATCTTCGGAGGAGCTCGATAATTTTTCTCTTATCAATACTCTCCGAAATTTATTTTAAAATACAACAAATCCTCTGCAGAAATAGAGGGTTTCATTCCCGGCGGTTACCTACGGACGAGGGTTGAGATCTCTCTGTTTCTGTTTCAATCTTGGAGCTTTGGAGCTAAAGATCAAAAAAACTTTCCTATCTCAAATGACTCATCAATATTTTTGATGTTTCTTCTTTGAATGTGATAGGGAGGGTCACGTTAGTAACAAAATGAATCCTGAATAAAAGAAAAAAATATAAAATAAAAGAAATCGCAGTATAAAAGACACAGAAAAACGAAGAAATCACAATTAGGAATTAGTTTTTCAGGAGTCAAATATAAAATTGTGTTAAAAGTACATATTTAGAATAACATTGAAAGTGCAGAGAGCATTGTGCTATAATGTTATTGTTTCGCTTGCCTTATTGACAATCGCTTTAGAAAAAGTTAATTAATGAGTGACATCAGCTTGTCAAAAATTAAAAAGATATTAAATTTAGACTTTGGCTGGGTTCCAAAGACCAGTATCGGTCTCACGAGTCACAGCGTCTGTCTCAACTCTGCGACACTTAAAATCCTGAGAAACGCCCGTCTGAATCTTATAAACTCTGCTGGCAAATCCTACTTTCACGTCCTCGTCAGGGAACCTCCACACCTAAGGTGACAGACAGAAGAGGGTGAAAGGCGGATCTTCGGCGCCTTAAAACGGAAGCACGAGGCTAAGGGAGCACGCACTCACAGAAAAGCAGATGAGGACCAAGAACGAAGAAGAAGGACCGGAACGAGCTCTACATGGGAATTTTGTTGAGGACGGAGCTAGCGATGTGGAGGGCCGAAGTCGAGGATACAGGTGAAGAACTGGGGTGACACACCGGGCTGTCGTATAGTACAGGGGCCCGGGGAGACTTGGTGAACCTTCCTGGCTGCCCTATCATGCAGCGAAACTCCCGATTTTGTGAGTATTGCCGATTGACGGCCGGATGGGACCACACCACCGTGAACGAAGGGCTTCTCGCCTCCGACTTCTTCGCTGCGAAGGACGTCCTACTAGCAACGAAGGACCTAAATAGATGGGAATGAAGGAATCTCAATTTTTGACATGTGCCGTAGGCCCTATGGGCGGAGAAAAGGAATATGAAAATGGAACGACAAATAGAAAGATTTATTTAACGTGTCGGAGGAGAAGGAAAAGGGTTCTCCCAGCCCACTAAATCCATTAAATATGGATTTATACAAGGCAAAAAATTCGCAAGTAAAATCTTTCGCTCATAAAGTAAAAACTAATATAGATATGCAAGTAGCTATCCTTTGCGAACCATCTAAGAATTTTAGCGAAAACGATAAGCTGCAATTTATTGTTGCGATGGTGAAGCAATTTTGAAACACCTGTTGAACATGGCCTACCAACGTTTCGTTCAACGATTCGAAGAGACCAGAATATAACAGTCTCTGCTGAAAATGAAAAAAGCCGTGACTGGCTTATGAGTGTTGTTCCTACTTTAAACATTGCAAAACTATCACTATGTTAGTGAAAGTTCTTACCAAAAAAGAAAAAAGGTCTATTATGGTTACCGGGACGAAAAAAGATCGAAAATCGGGAAATTATCGAAAGAGTTACAAAACAAAATCCAAATTTTGGAGTCGAGAAGTGGATAATATTATCAAGGCATGAGGAGAATCAAAGTATCCGGTTGCCAATATCCGAAAAGCGTCTGATAGAAATAGAAAATAAACCGCAGTGATCCACAGCAAGAGCCCAGTACACTTCAATCTCAGAAATATTCTCAGAAAGAGAAAACAAGAAGAGGATAGAAAATTAAAGTCTAATGAACTAATCACAGTAGTTCAAAGTGTGGATGAAACCAAGACCTTCATAAAAAAATTCCCATGAAACTGGGAAAATGAGAAATCTGAAAAAAAGCCGGAGGCAAACCTCTCCATGGAAATAAAAGAGACGGAAATGGAGTCCTTAAGCCCGGAGATTAAAGATGGAGATCAAAATGCTGGTAATACAATAAAGCAGAAGAGAACGTCGTTGCAGCTGCATACGGATGGCAGAACTGAGGGCCAGGGTGAAGCAGCAGAATATGTAGGTTTGAACTGAAATGCTTACCTGAATTTTTTCCGGAAAATTA
>JAFIDM010001028.1:2564942-2591419 GCA_023159025.1 Thereuonema tuberculata
TAAGGTTTAATTAATAACAGCTCCATTAGGAAGCACTAAGTAATCGCGTCTCCTACAGAATACATGAAAACCAATGACACCACAACCACTAAAGATCCAATTACGCCGTCAAGAAGTCTGCCACGTTCGCCTCTTCATAAAGGTCGAGCAGCGAAAAGACAAGCACTAGGGGACTCCAGGGGCAAAATCACAGAATTTTTCACCCGGAAAAGATCCCATTCGACACCTTGTTTAATTACCGGTGACAGAAATGTTGAAGGTAAAACCCTATACCAGATGCTCTTGTAAAGCCATCGAGAGACGATTTATGTAAAAATAATTAAAATGACTAAAGTTATTCAAGCTAATATTCAACATGCGAAGGCTACGACCAGCACCCTGCTAAATAATGTTGGCAAACATAAAATAGACATAGCTAGACTTTGGCTGTGGTACATGCTGGATTTACAAAATAAAAGAAGACAAATGTAGAAAATTCTAGAAATCTAGGAAATTTCTATAGAACAAATGGTAATTCTTTGTGGATACGCATAATTTCTTTTTAATTTCAATCATCCTTCCTCATACTTAAAAAATGTGCTGTAATTCAGAAAGATCCTGGACTGTCATCAATCGACAGTGTTTCTAAAATAGAGAGGACTGTCCGCCATTACGAAGTTATTTCCCCAAGTCTTGAAACTGAAGTTTCTACGATTTCTAGTAGGTTTTATTAAAAAAATAAAAAGTTATCCCTCAGGAATTCTCTTCGGTTGAGATAAGCTGCTCATATTTAAAAAAAAAGCTTATTTTTAACAATTTTAATCCACAATTTGGAAGCAATAAATATAACGAGGTTAATTAAGTCCTTGCTTACCTTAATGATGATATGGTTCAATCCTATGTCTTTGGTAAGGATCATTTAAGTCATCAATCACATTGTCAGCTGGATTTGGAACAACTTGGTGATTTCTTAGAACTGCAAAGAAAATACAAAAAATGATTAATTTATTCTTGTATAACTTATAATTTTTAATCTTTTTTTTTTCGCTAATGGAAAATTAAAGTTACAAAATATTAAAGGCAATTGCATCCGAAATGTTCCGTATTCGTCATGGAAACCAGATTGAATCAAATAATATACCAGACCTCGTTTAATTCCATTTTATTTTTTCACTTATTTTGTATTAAGTAGATAGAAATTCAAGAGATCGTTTTGAATGACCTAAAATAATTCTCAAGAAATAGATAAAGACAGAATTAAGGCAAACTTCAATTATAGTCTCGAAAAAATCCCTGCAAGAAAACGAAAGGAAAACAAACTGTTTTTCAATTAACAATTCCAACAAAGATTTGCAGCGGACTTCACAGGACAATATATAAGAAATGATTTTATTTTCTTTTGACTGAACGAATGGAAAACAAAAAGGATTTCCAATAAGAATCAGTTTATTTCAATAGAATCAGTTTCTATGAGCCTTTATACTTTTTTGTTAAAAATTGACTTAAGATAGAATTGAAAGTAAATAAACTATAATGCTAAATACATAGATATATATCTCAAATGCTATATATCTCATTCTTTTTTTTTTAATATGAAAACAAACATAAAAAAACTCACAAACACCATCTTCTGTATAAAACCTCTTTAACTCAATAGTTCAAGCTCCTCAGCGGAGATTCTCTTTAGGAGAAGGAAATAGAGAAACTAAACATTCTCTTCTATTCCAAAAAACCGAACCAAAGCAATTGCATTCATTAATCATTACAATCATATATTACTCACTAAAAACTTAATCTTTCTTAACAACAAAGATGTTAAACATTATAACCAGGGGTGCCCACGCGGGGGAGTCACGGCGCAGACTGCGCCATTGAAATTTTTTGGGGGTTCAAAAAATTCAAAAAGACTATAAAAGTCTTTATTTTCTGTGATTGTCGATTTGGAGAATCTATGTTTTCGGGTTTTCGGGGGGAGGGGGCGCCAAAAAGGTATTGAGTCCATTTGTGAATGAAATGGAACTAAGCGATTGCAGCCAGTGGCGTAGCGAGGAATTTTGGGCCTTAATGCAAATGTGGGTCAAGTACCCCCCCCCCCCCCGCCACCCCGTCAGATCTTTGGGGGGAAGGGGGGTGAGCTAAAGGGTCAAGGGGGGGGGGGCACCTCTCTTTGTTAATAAGGATGATTGTAACGAGTAATTTCATGGTTATAAGATTAAGATTAAGTTTGTAGTGACTAATATCATGATTGTAATGATTAATGATTGTTATTGTAGATATTAATGTTTTATTTTTTATTTTTTCATAATTTGTTAATTTTTAATCCTATTTAAATCTTTTAATGAAATTTGTATGAATTGGATTGAAAAGAAACAACTTTCCCTAAAACTTGTCTGTTTCCAACGTTCCTTGTTTAGTCACAATTCATTAGAAACTAAAATGATGTCATCAAGGTACTCATCGGACCAATTGCAGACAACAATGAAATTGATAATATCTCAATTCAAAACATAGAGTAAATGGGAAAGGAAATATTTTGTTTCCCTTTTGTCTTAAAATCAAATAATCAACTAAGTGTTTAGAAAGTAAATTGAAAACGAATATTTAGGAGGTATGTCTTATGGCAATTTAGGAAACATATGCACGTTTATATACGTATACACGTCCATTAACATAGTTTTGTTATTCGAATTCATGTGATAGATCAAGTTTCTATTTTTACTATGAGGGTGAATCTACAGAAAACCTGCAATTTCAGTCAAAAATTTTTGAGATTTTAAATTACAAGATTTCCTTTTCAAAAAAATTGAGTTGATTGCTTTTGACGTTCTTACATCCATGATATATGTGGTTCAGGTCAACGCATTTTGGCTATTTAAAAAAAAAATAAAAAAAAAATAAAGGTAGGCTATGTCCACAGAAGTGACTTGTGCTGATAACGATGTCGAATTTTAATATAAATTATATTCCAAATAGTGAATTTACGTGGGAAAAACTATGAAATCAATAAATAGAAACTATAATTTATGAATTAAAAGAACTTTTTATCAAAAGAGGAAATCATGTACAATAAAAATAAATCAGACTGTCAATCTTAAACGTCTATAAAAATGTAAATATATAATTACATATATCATACATTATATTGTATATATTTATATAATTTTAAATATCCTTATTGGCATTTAACAAAGACTGGAAGTGAAAGACAAGTCTTCGTGAAAAATATAGTAGCCGCTATTGTTGATGATCATCACTTCCATGGACCCCAAATGTCCACGGAAGTGATGTCCACGGACGTGACGAATACTTATGTTTCTTGGCCCATGTACTCTTCATTTTGAGGTTAGGAACACGTGTCATTCAGAAAATTAAGCTTACCCTATTTCAATTATTATGCCTAGAAATAATCATATTTCCATAGAAAAATTAGGTTCTAAACAAGATCACAGAAGTGACGGGATGAGCTGTGCAAATGACGAAAAATGAATAAAAAGGTAATATTCTCCTGACAATTGTGCGACTCAGACGAATAAAATCACTTCCCAATCCCAAATCGCCGTGTAAACTTTTGTTTTTAAGTGAAATGGAAGACAACTAGCGCGTCGGACGGATTTTTTAGAAAGTTTAGGAATGTCCACAAAAGCGATGGCTAAACCTTGTGACAAGACTTTAGGTTGCAGAAAAAGTTTACTGATGAATCGAAAAAAAAATTCACTCAATATTAAGTTAAATTTATGTGTTTTCTGATTTCACAATATATATATTATTTGAAAAATATTAAAAAATAAAGCACTTTGGATCTTTAGAAGCTATCCAAGTGTAGCTTGTGACAGTCCACGGAAGTGACGAATCATCTTCTGTAAACAAATTTTATTTTGGAAATTCCATAAAATTTAAAAAAAAAAAATACTAAACTATAGTATATTTTGTACTTCAATGTGTGATTTTGAAAAATGACAAATAGTTTCGATCATTTTCAATTTATTGCTCTGTGACATGAATTACAGGTTTTCCGTAGATTCAGCCATGAACAACATGCTTACTACTATGTTTTGATCCGTGAGTATCTTTTCTTTCTGGTACCATTATAAAACAGTACAATGTTTTACCAGTACAATACGCCATTTTCTCCCACAGGACATAGAAAGATTCTTTGCTGTGCCCCAAAAGAAGTAATTTACATCCTATTATTTCGTTCAGCTTCTCCTGTTTTAGCGTCCAACTTATAGAAAGTCCTCCAACTTGTACGAAAGAAGTTCTTATTCAAGTATCCAATTTTCTTTCTCCAATTTTTATAGCGATTGGATGTGTAATTCTAGGCCCAATTAATCCTCAAATTATAATGATTTCAAGTTATCACAAATTGTTAACAGTAAAGACATGAAAGCAAATTTAACGTCCGTACTAATTCAAAAACAGAGAGAAAATCAACCGGACAACAAATATGCCTTCGCACATTGAGCCAACAGCAATGGGACAGCTGTTTCATCTTTATTAGGAATCATCAGCAGAATTTACCCTTGTTGTTTGACTCAGTTGTGCGAAAGCTTTACCTAAAAGCATTCTCGATCCCGGAAATGGGCCGCCGAGATAAAAAACAATAAAATAAAAAATGATCCTGATAGATCCAATGTGTTAACCCCTTGTCCTTTCATTGAAAGGAAATTAATTACAAAAAGGAAACATCATAAGTTCAATGAAAGCAAATTTAACGTCCGTACTAATTCAAAAATTGAAAGAAAAAAAACTTACGATGTTTCCTTTTTGTAATTAATTTCCTTAGTGCCTTTCAGTGAAAGGACAAGGGGTTAACACCTTGGATCTTTCAGGATCATTTTTTATTTTATTTTTTTTATTTCGGCGACCCATTCTTGGGATCGAGAATGCTTTTAGATAAAGCTTTTGCGCAACTGAGCCAAACATCAAGGGTAAATTCTGCTGATGATTCCTAATAAGGATGAAACAGCTGTACAGAATTCCCATTGATGTTGGCTCAATGTGCGAAGGCATATTTGTTGTCCGCTTGATTTTTCTCTCTATATTAGTAAAGAAATGCTTTATAAGAATTCAAAGGAAGATAAAATCTTTTATTTATGTATGTATATTAGAATTAAAATTCCGTCAACATGTATCAGTTTCGGAAATTAAAAATAAAATGGTTTTATAGGCAAAGAAAGTGATGAACAGCTTTACAACAATTCTTGTGAAGAAAGGAGTTTGAGGTAGTGGACATGCTGTAAGAGCTTCAAAGATCGTTTACGATATTGTCGTAGTGAACAATTAGGCCTACGGAAAGATTAGAGGCAAAATCAGGTGGAAGTGGTAAGGAGATTGAATGTGAGTCCTTCTGTAGTTCACAAACTATTAAATAAACAGAAACGTTTGGGTCACTCTGCACAGAAGGCTTCACAAAGAAGGTCTTTATGCTTGCGGGAGCAGCAGGATGCTTGCCACTTATTCACTGACAGAGAAGGGAAGGTTTGAAATTCAAAAATTTCTTATCATTTGAAATGAAAACCAATGGAACTCTGTACCACACATACATAGCTACATATTTGCTGTGCTGAGACAGTTCAAGAGTGTTCTGATCTGTAGACAACAAAAGACACACTTAATTTCGGTAGAAGAGACATTTTTGTTTCAGAGTTTAATGGTTTAGAGTGATATCTAGTGAGGTGGATGCATTGACCTGTATATACTTCCAAGAGAAAACATGACTGCTAGATGATGTAGGATAAATGATCTGCAATACTACATTCCGTATTAAGCAGATGCAAAAAGTTTTACGTTTCTTCTATAACACGTGCTAGGCTGGTAGATCAGTATCTTTAAGAGCAGACTATTGGACACTTTATTTCTATCAGGTTTGGTATGTGCTGATTTTTGGAAGAAATCGTTATGCATCATACAAAATATGTTTTGGTCATTAGCTATCCTACAATATACTATAGGTTGTCACTAAATTTCATGAATTGTTTTTAATTATTGCGATTCTCTGTTTACTTAGTTAAAGAAAACCAGTGGAGTCTAACAAATATATCCAACAGTTGATACAAAACTATTGTTAGATCTCTTATTACAAGCTGCGAAAATATGCACACAATCTATCTTTCAATCACTATTGCCATTCTTCTGTTTGAAGCATATTTCAGTACATAAAGCAAAACGAATTCTCATTTTTACACAAATTACTTTTTTTCTTACAAATTGTTGCTCTTCTAATCACATCACTAAACTTTTAATTTTTTTAAAAAGCAAAATGCACAATAAATGACACTGATCCCTCATCAACGCGAATCCTGGACAAATGTTTCATCCTTATAAGCAATCATTTATATTTTTTTTAGGATTTATTTATGACCCTAAATTTTGTATTGAACTATTGATGCTTTTCTTGTTTTTTTAAATTAAACTCTTAGTGCCTTTCAGTGAAAAGACAAGGGTTTAATACTGTGACTTTTAGAGCTAATTTATATTTTGTTGTTTTTAATGTTAGATGCCACTCATGCGATTTCCTTTCTCCCATTGCCAGCATATAATCAAGGGTAAATCCTACTGATGATTCCTAATAAGGATGAAACAGCTATTCAGGATTCCCATTGATGATTGCTCAATGTGCGAAAGCATATTTATTGTCCATTAAGTCTTTGCTTGTTATATGTTTTAATTTTAAATAATATATCCGTTTATCATCGTTTTTGGCTACAGTGTCGTTTTCTTCTGTCATTTCCTTTTTAACTTTTCATTGTATCATTTCTGGGTCACTGGGTGTACTTGTGTTTTCTATATCGGGGCGGCGAACTTAGGAACGCAGGTCACTGGGTGTACTTCTGCTTTCTAGGTCAAGGATAGCGAACTTAGGACACGCGGGTCACTGGGTGTACTTCTGGTGTCTAGCTCAGGGATGGCGAATTTAGGACACAGTGGTCACTGGGTGTACTTCTGCTTTCTAAGTCAAGGATAGCGGATTTAGGAACGCGAATCACTGGGTGACTTCTGGTTTCTAGCTCAGGGATGGCGAACTTTGGACATGCAGGTCACTGAGTGCACATCTACTTTCTAGGTCAGCATGGCGAACTTAGAACACGAAAGTGGTCACTGGTTGCCACGTGAAGACGATTTGGGTGCCACGTCGACCTAAAAAAAAGTTTTCCGACATAGTGCAATGTTTTGACAGCAATAATTTTTTGACACCATATCCTTCAATGTATTTTTTATTTTGAAATATATATTGTAATATTCCTACACAACATTAGTTAGTGATTTGTATAAACTTATATTTTGGAAAAAGTAATTTATATTTAATTTCAGTAACATATGTGTGTGTGTGTGGTCGGTTCGCACCGAAGTGCGAGCTTCGGTGCCGAAGCATCCGTGCTCCAGGGAGCGCTAGTGTTCCCAAGACGGCGAACCCCTAGCAGACTCCCTAGAATTACAAGGGAAAGATACTGGGGTGGTTTCCCGTGGCCTTCCCCAGGACGCTATTAAGGAATGACGTTAGACCGAAGAGAAAGTGAAGAAGAGGCTACAACACAGGAAAGGAAATTTTTGAAACATCCATGCTCGCTACCGGGATTTGAACCCGGGCGCTGGCACATTGATCTCACGACAGACCGACGCCTGAGACCGCTCGACCACACCAGCGCGGCTTCAGTAACATATATGCAACGTTTTATTTTCTATCTGAGCATATTTTCCGCAAGGTAGCAACTTGGCAGTTTTCTTCTATTGAAATAATCAGCTGCGTTTCATTTCTTAAAAAAACATTAATTATCAAGAATGAAAATGAAAATTAGCAAAATAATCTTGTAATATCAAATTTCAAGCAGTAGGACATAATTACAAATAATTATTGGATTGAATTCTCTCCAATTTGAGGTGACGTCATTTGCATCGCCAATTGCAGCAATTTTCCCTGTGGCGGTGGCCGTTCATTTTGAATAATGCTAGGCGAACACGGAGCGATTTTTCGCCAATATGATTGGACAAGTTGGCCCAATTTGATTGCGGACAACTTTATCAAGCGTGAACACAGAGTTCGTCTTGAACCAATATTGCTTGAATATCGGTGGTTACGGCGCTTCGTGTGTCACTAGGGAGCCCTAGTAATTACACACTAAGTGCGAACGCCTTATAAACACACCACACGAGCAGAGCATAAATGCACTGGGAACAATATTCCCAGCAATTGTACGACATCGTTTTATTTATACAATTTATTTGCGAATAAAATGGGAGCTATCCAGTGGAAGCGTACCTGCGGTTAAGCCTAAACGTGTTACGAACGGACAGAATCAATCGAGTATTAAACTTACCGGGGTAGAAATCCATTAAGATTCTTTCATTATCAATTGACAAAATATTGTTTTTGAATTATCTTTTTTGGGCTGCCCATGTTGCCTTTTTAAGATTTTAAGCCTTCTCTCTCACAAAACATGGTCGGCGGGAGCGAGTGATTTTCCGATTTTCCAAGTCCCGCCTTCCTCTGACGTCAGCATTGTCACGTGATTTCATCCGTTCATTTGACTCGCTTTCGTACCAGCAATATTTTGCGACAACTAATATTGGGGCAATATTGTTCCTTTGGTACCGACAATAAAATTTGGGCAATATTGTTCAGTTTGGGACAATCAAATTGGGGCAAACGGTTGCCAGCAATCAAATTGGGCCAGATTGTCCCAAAATATCGCCTCGTGTTCGCCCAGTATAATACAATTAAAATGCTTTCTTAGTTCCCTTCTTTAATCACAATATTTCGTTTTCTTTAATAGAAAAATTCTTTAGGTTAAATTGAGGACAAGAAATCTTTCTTCTTGCTCTTTAATTCATTAGATACATTTAAAAATTAAAAATACAACCCATACAAACAATACACGGACCATTCATGTTAACAGATACTAACAATACATGACCAATACATCTCAATTCTTCTACTATTTATATTAATAGTATGAATATCTACTATGATATTCAATTTGTACTTTACACCAAATTTACATAATAAAAATCGTTCTTAGTTTTAAAATATTTTTAAAGCATCCAAATGTAATATCAAATGTTTTGAAGACTATATCTGTGACGACACATTTTTTAAAGATTTTTCAAACAAAGATGCCACCCCAAAATCTGTGGGGAAACATAATGGGTTTATAAAATTTCTTGGCGAAGACATTTAGTATCCTATTGTCCAGTTCCATTGCATTTTGCAGCAGGAAACATTGTGCGTGAAAGCAAGCATTGTGAACTCATTTGAAATGCTAATCTCGGTGGTAATTAAAATTGTGAACTTCATATCTGCACATGCTCTAAATAATCACCAGTTCTACAAAATGTTAGAAGAGGTGGAATCACAATATGGCGAACTTCTTATGCATAATAACATTCGCTGACTGAGTCGTGAACAAGTACTCCACAAGTTTGTCGAGCTTTTGGATGAAATTCGCTTTTTTATAACAGAAAAGCATCAAGAGTTTCCAAAATTGATTACAAAACCAATTTTACTCTATGATTTAATGTTTTTTAGTGACTTTACAGCACTATATAATGATTTGAAGTAGAAACTTTATGGTATGGGACACTGCAAATAGATTGTTTGAGATATAAAGCTATTTATGTTCAAACTAGAAGTATTCTTCAGAGATCTTGAAACAAAGAATTTAAAGTACTTTCCTTCACGTAAAGAGCAGCATGTATTAATTTGAAGTTTGCTGAAAATTTCGCTCTTAAAGACACAGGAAACATCCAATAAACATCTAAAATAAAATCGCTCTGAGATTATTTGTTTTGAATTTTCCATAAACAAATAATCTCAGAGTAGATTTTCTCAATTTCGAGATTTGGACAAACCATTGCAGTTTATCTCGATGTCTCATGTTGCTAAAATGAATGACTTTAACTTGATTTTATTCGAGTGGTTAGATTTTGACAATTTGGAAAATTGAGTTGATTTCAAGAGAGCGCTCGTGGATGAACAAATTTTTCAAATTTGGTGAAACATTGGAAGAAAACGAGTGTGCTGTTCATACAGAGTACTCAACCCAGAAACCAGAGAACTTGATACTTTAAAATTGTAATAGCCTAGCATCCCACGGCCATGAAATTTTTGGCCATGAAGAGACTTTCTATTTAATATATTTAACGTGCATGCATATTGATTTAAAATTAAAATAAAAGGCCAACACACTTGACGAGTTCTTAAAAAAGCATTTAAACTCATTAAAAATGCATGAAGGACACAACCGATTTCGCCTCAATGGCAAGGCATTGATGAGTGACTGTTACAGAAAACATGGAAATTTAAGTCTTCTCGCAAACAATGGGATAAAATCTGCATTATGATGGTGAAGACCCATTAATACACATCTCGCCAGAGCTTTAAAAACATATAAACATCAGCTATTTCCATTAGCTATTAGGTATTTCAAGTACATATCCGACCCTTACCATTTCAAAATAATTCCAACATTAAGAAAGTTTCTACACCCTTACGGTATTTCATTAACAGCTCCATCTAATTACCGTATTTCAAAATATTTCAATCCAGTATAAAAATGTCCTTTCCATCATAATCCGCGGGGTGTTACCTACGACCTCCAGTGTTTGTTTCTTGTTTTCTGAATGCCTCTACGTTGGGGAGACGTGGCAGCCTATTAATAAACACGTTGCACTGCATAAACTATCATTAGAAATCATGATACTAATTACTTACCATTTCTTCATGTGTTCATTACCGGACAGAAAGTTGATTGGTCCCATCCCCTAATCATTTGTAATGAAAGCGAACCCTTCGTTTGCAAATGTAAAGAGTCAATTCATATCCTCACAGTCTTGTTACAATTACTATTTCGGTTCGGTCCATTTGCCAGTATGGCTTCCAAAAGCGAAGCAGGAATATAGAAAATGATCTCCACTATTTTTATCCCCATCTCAAATTTCTTGTTGTTTTTTTTAGGTTCCAATCAAGACGTTGCTTTAAAGACATACATATTAGACGACGTCACCATAAATTCCAGTTTCAATCCCTAGAGGTAGTCAGGTCCACACATTCCCTCCACGCGATGGCACCACTGTCTGGCCCAGTGTTGCAAATTTCATCCCTTTGGTTGCGAGAAGACTTAAATTTCTATGTTTTCTGTGACAATTTTTCACTCGTCAATGAGACGAAACCGGTCGTGTCTTTCTTGTATTTTTATAAGTTTAAAGGTTTTTTAAGAACTAGTCATGTGTGTTGGCCTTTTATTTTAATTTTAAAGGGACTTGCTACAGAGCTACTTACTTTCTTTGGATTATCATACGCTAGTAAGCAGCTGTTTTCCACAATGAACTTTGTAAAGCCAACGGTTAGAAACAATTCAGATGTAAGCTCATCTTGTGTGATGTTGATGTGAACATGCTATGAATCGAACATAAATTCTTTGTCTAGAAACAATCGGCAACAAGTTTCACACTAATATAATTTTTATATGAGTATGAGTTTTCAGTGAAGATTCATTTGAAATATTTTTATTTCTAATTTTTAAAATTACGTTTTAATTAAAAAAAAATGTGTATTAGAAATATTGATGTGACCTAATTATCTTCTTACAAATTATATCACATTCAACTTAAAATTATCGTAGTCTTCAAACTTACTTACCCATTTTTAAAATGCCATTTTAGTGGTATTTGCCCAAAAAAATTATAGAACATGCAAGGTAGGTACTGGATAATGCCGTAATAACATATTATGTAATTTAATTTAGAGGTTCTAGGGATTTGAAGACGAATATGTTAATTAAAAAAACTCACATATAAACCAAACTTTAAGTAGCTCATTAGTCGGGAAAGGTTCGCCATTCCAAAGGTTCAAGATATAGTTCTTGATGAATTTGTAAATCTGGTTTTTTAGGAATAGTGGCAAATGAAAGGGAGATGTCGCCTATTAATTTATAGTAGCTCTCATAAAATAAAATAGTTTACAGCTACACACTGCCTCATTGTATATAGAATCATGTTTTCTTTAAAATAATTGTAATATTAGAATGAATTAAAATAGAGTTAAAGTACGAAAAACACTAAAGGAGTGATATGACGTAAGATTTATTTGTTCGAATGAATTGATCTTCACCATTAATGTTAGAAACTATTCTCAAGAGTAGCCATCTCATTAAAATACGTTTTTTTTATGAATATAAGGAACACACTATTTGACAGAACTACGAACATACATAGATACATAGATATATAAGTATCTTCATATTTGGATACGTACTTACATACCTATAGATATATAGGGTAAACATAAAACAATAGTAGGGTTCGAAGATATATTATGTCGTTCGTGTAGCAGGTTCAAGTTTCTGATGGTGCCAGCTTCACTCCGAAATTGGCGACCCAGAAGCGGATAGGTCAATAGGCCCAACCACGCTCTTAGGGACAGAGCCACTACATGCAGACATTGAGTACCAGTCAACGTCTTTTGTGCACTGTATCGCACGTGAAACTTCAGTAGCTGGTTTTTCAGGCCTGGTTGGAAAACGTGTGCGTTCCAATCTTGGGCAGTGATTACACTGACTACATTTCCCAGAGAACAGCTCTCCCACGCCTCTTTTCATCAAGATGTACGACACCTCCTCCATCCACAGGTTTCTCCAGAGAGCTGGATTGGATGTGCTTGAGATGCGAACAACCATATCTTGCGTTGGCCAACACGATCCCCGGATCTCACACCATGGGACGTATTTCTATTGATGTATATGAACGACAATGTGTACATATCTTCAATGCCCAGATTCATCAGTGATATCAAGGAACGGATCAACCATGGTGAGCAGTCCATCACACCATACCTGCTTCATCGAGTCTGGCAGAAATTAAACAACATCTTAGATGTGTGCCAGGTGAAGAAGGCACATTGAGGGACTTTGAATGACACACATCAAACTTGGACAGTTGCACTTCCAATTGAGAGATGTCGTGACTGTAAGCAAAAACATGTCTTTGTAACCCTACCATTCTACTTTTTATACAAATCAATAACAAACCATTACTGTTACATTCAAAAACATTCTTTTTTCTTCTAAAGGCGGACATTGTTTATCAGTTTCAACTGTTCATTTTCTCCGTTTGCAACGTAAAATAGTTTTGGAATTGGATATTAATAATGTATTTTGTGCTTATTCTTTTTCTTTTATCTGGAATACATCATATCTGTTCATAGGACCACTTAGTATAATGTAGTAAGCAAGATTCGGTAAATCAAGTGTTCAAAAGAAAGTACTGTCTATTTGTTAGCTATAAAATAAATAAAAATAGAAAAAAACAAAGAAAAAACAAACAACCCTATCACTAATGATAAGAAATTAAAGATCCTAAAGTCGAGTTCTACAATTTTTGTAATGAAAAGGTTTTGTAAAATTTAATTTTCAATTTAAAGAAAGACAATTTAGTTGATTAATATTATTTATATCGCATTACTTAGAAATATTATATATTTGTGTTATTATAATGTTAAGAATATTGTATTGAATACCGAATACTAAGTTCAAGCCTCAAACATCGTGGACAAAGGTTGTTTTGTCTTATTTTGCATTTAATTCATATGAAGTTTCTAAAAGATGTTTTAAAGTGTTTTAAAACTACAAATATGGTTTTCCAAGCAGTTAATAAAAATTATGAACAAACTACTTATTTTGAAGTGGTTTCAACTAACTGCGAAATAAGAGGAAATTCTCAGGAAGAAGATAAAGACATGTTTCTGTCGATTATCTTGATTTCTAACAATTACCAAGAAAATTTTTAAGTGATAAGAATCTACTTAAATTTTTACAGGAAAACCCTAAGATCCTAAGGAATTACCCTAAGATCTAAGGAAGTTTTTGTAATAAGCAAGGAATATATGATTTTTTTAATCACTGCATAAATTTTCAAATTTCAAACTTTTTTCGTTCTCATTAATAGAAATAACTTGGTTTACCGTTTCTTTTGCCACTTATTGAAAAATATAGAAAAATGATTTAATTTATTCTGTTTTCTTTTTCAATACACAGATCTAAAAAAAAAAAAGAACTGCCACCGAATAAAATAGAACCATCAGCCAATTCAATAATAAACCAACTGACAAATTAAATTTGAAACTAAATAAATCATGCAAGGGTTGTTGTTGTTGTTTTTTCTTAAAGAAAGTAATCCATTATTCAACAAAATAAATAGAGTAGAAGTAATTGCCAATCTAGTTTTATCTGATGTAGACAATATTCCAAGATAACAACGAAAAATTTCTAGAAAAAGTAAAAGATGGTAAAATGTGATTGAATTCAGTGTTATGTTGTTTGTGAAGGAACACGGTATTGAACAAAACTGGAATCGAAATGAAAAGGGAAAGATGAACATTCAAGAAAGAAAGAAAATAAAAGCAACATGAATTGGAACAACTCAAACAGCAGAAAATCCAGATTTAAAAAAAAAAAAAGTCATTGACTAACAACCTAACAAAGACAAGTCATTAAGATATTATTATTTTAAATGAATTTTATTAGTTGGAAATTCTAAGCTTTAGTTTCCTTAATACTTGCTGGACATTAACAAGAAAAAAAAATCCTTTGATCTTAAAACTTTTACAGGAAAGATTGTTTTAGATAAACGTCATTAAGCAAATCAAGGATTAGAAATAAAATAAATATTCTTATATTTGTATTTACATGGATAAAGGTAGCCGACAAAATCGACACTAAATCCTTGAGAACCATCTTGGAAGAGGGCCCGGCTATCTCCTGAGAAAGGAATCAAAATTCACAAATGTATATAATTAAGAAGGAAAACTAATATTTGATTTCAATATTTTGTAGAGATGATTTCATCAGTCGTAATCAATATAATTTTTTCATAAGGTTTGAATCCAGTTAAATTGTCACTTTCCTTTCCTCACAAGTACATTAAAAATTGAAAAAGAGAAATTACTTTTGGAATAATTTTGTTTTGGAAAATTGTTTTGTCTATTTTTTAACTTTCTTTAAACCCAATAAGATCAGTCCAGAACAATTCCCCCCACTCAAAGTTAATTAAATTTAGAAATTAGAAAAACATTTTCGAATGCTTTATTAAGGTGTTCATGTTAAAACTTTTAATATGAAAATTAAAATTAAACACCAAATATTTCTGATTTCTGATTTTATCTTTGATTATTTTAATAAAACTTTCAATCACATTGAAATTCACAAACTTAATAATATATTCGAACAAGATTTCCTTTTGTCAAATTCCTTTTGTGGCAGCTTGAGTACTGCCCAAGGATTTGGATTCCACATTTTGTTCTTGTTTTTTATTTTCTTGCTTTTAGTTTTTGAGGGGTCACTGTCTCCATCCTGTATTAATGATATATTGTTTTGTTATTACCAAAATCTTTTCTCTTAGAAAAAGGCAGTTGAGAGTTCGTTTCTTTTCATTTAATTGTAGGTAAACCAATGAATACAAGTAACGTTGTTCCAAAAGATCATCAACGTACGTGATCAAGAACTCCCAAAAAGTAGTGATAAATTTATTATAAATATATAATAATAGATAATAGATAAAAATATTGATGAACAATTAAAAAAAAACTATGATATTCTCATTGAAAATAACGATCTCAGAGTTATTTAATAATATACTTGATTTTTATATGAATTTAAATAGGTACTTGTTTAATGTTTCTAAGTCACAAAGTTTCATTGAAACTATCAAATGACATGTTGATAATTTATGTTTGGCTCTGCCTTAAAGCAGGTTTTCCTCTCGATAGAAATGAAAAATGATGAAGAGTTTCAGGGAAAATCTTTCTTGAAATCTGCTCAATCAGAAAATTTTACTCCTATCCCTATGTAGCTTTTTTAGCGACCCATTTGGAAGATATTGTGATAGCGACCAAATTCCTGTCCGTCCGTCCGTCCGTGTCTGTCCATCCTTAGCAATCCCGATTGGCAAGACGGATTGGCAAACGGACTTCACCATTTGTCTTCAGTAGCCCAAACACCGTTGGAATAGGGTATTTTCAAGACCAACGCCCCCCCTCCCATGTTTGAGATATTTGGCATTGTTGTCATTGTACCTCCCCTAATAACTCCCTAACGGAATTTCAGATAAGCAAACGGACTTCGCCATCGTCTTCAGAAGCCCAAACACCGAAAGAATAGGTTATTTTCAGAGGCCAACGTCCCCCTCCACTATGTTCGAGATATTTGGCAATGTTTTCATTGGATTTCTGCTACTACCTTAAATATTAGAAATGTAACCATCTCACTTCAATTGTCAGCTGTAGCTTGATGGGTAAGGTCTCGGATTCAAATGCTGTAGGTTCAAATCTATATATCTACTGGGTGTTTTTTCTATTAATCCTTTTTTTTTTCTCAATGTCCGCATGGGATTTTTTGTTTTGGTTTTTCTATATTTTTCCTTACGTTAATTTAATTTTATTATTACAGTAAAACCCCGTTATTACGCTCCCGCTTATAGCACTATCCCGTTCTTTACGCTTCTTTCATACGGTCCCTGGAATTTTCTATGTAACTCTGTATACTTTTACCCTCTTATAACGCTTCAAATCCCGCTTGTAGCGCTTTTTTATATCGGAAATTTTGTATCGAAAAGAAATGTAACACTAAAGATTCTTTTCTTTCCCTGGTAGGAGGGAATCTTTGAACTCTTTGAAGTGCGGGTCTCTTATACTGTAAGTTAGTGCAAAATGTCGGAGCGGAAATCCCTTTCTATAAGTGAAAAATTGCAAATTCTCCGTAAGTACGACGAGAATTCTACACTAAGTCAGAAGGATTTCGCAGAATCTCTAGGAATTCCCTCATCCAGTCTGAGAACAATAATAAAAAATAAGAATGGAATTACCAATGCAACGAAGGGTGGTTGCAAACGTAAAATATATGAAGATGCCGAGGAAATTCTAATTGAATGGATTCATCAGTCCCGTGGTGCATCAGTGCCATTAAGCGGCCCAATCATTCAAGAAAAGGCGCGTGAAATAGAGGGCAGTGCACTAAATCTGCTCCGAAAATATATTAGTGTTGCTCCTAGTGGTGTATCAATTGATGTTAATAGTTACTTGAACCGCATTGAAAATGTCATAATTCATAACAGTAGCACACACACACGGCAAACCACAATCAAAGATTTTTTTAATAGGAAATAAGCTCACATTTGCATTATATCTATTGCAGAATCAAGTATCTTTCCTGTAAAATGGTGTCTAAATGTTTCTCCATCTCATAAATCATTTCCCGTCTATAGCGCTATCCCGCTTATTACGCTTGTAGGGCATGGTCCCTTGACAAGCGTAATAACGGGGTTTTACTTGTTTTAATTTGTTTTTATTATGGGTCGCCCTTAAATTTATGCTTTAGCGCAAAATTATATCCATTTGTTTGAATTTGAAGAAATCTCACACAAACCAATATCAAAAGGCTTTTATAAATAAAATTATTAAGAAAGTGACATGCCGTGGCTTATCCCTGCCTGGTTTGATTCGACTGGAAATGGCGGAGTAATTGAATTCGCTTCTAGAATAACAAAAATAAATATATTAGAACTTACAAGTAAATATTTTACAAGTAATAAGGTATAATATTGATAAATTTCATTTTATCCAGCGATAAAAAGATATTTTCTTTTCCTGTATTATCATTCTTATATGAATAAAACGTTTGAGAAACACAAGACATAGAAGGGTCATTCCACAGAAAACGTACTTTTTAAGAGACAAAAATGTTTAATGAAAAATATTGACAAACAAATCTGAAATTTATTTTCTAAACAGTATTATTCCTCCTATGAATTATAAAATGAATTGTTGCATTGTTTCTTCTTTTTTTATGAAATAAGGAATAAAATAAAATAGTGATATGAACAGAGGATATACAACTGTAACAGAGTATAAGATACAGTAATGAAATCTACCAATATTTTAAAAAGCATAACTCATAATTTAAGCAAAAAAAGGGTTGAAATTTTAATTTATTCTGAAACTGAGTGGTTAAATAGAACAACTTATCGAAAAATAGCAGAAAAGAAATTTATCGATAATAATAAACAAATATTCCAATATCATAAATATGTTTAATTAATATATTATTGAGATAATGATAACAAAAAATATAGTACATATACTAAATCAATTATTGAGACTCTTAATATTTAAATAAATGATTTTGTACCCTCTGTTACGAAATTTCCGTCCTCCATTCAATATTAATTTAACGGAGGATACATCTCCGGTGGATACACTCTGCAAAATTTCCCTAGTTTGTCATGCTTATTGTGAGGTTAGCTCGTGAACATCCGTTAAAATATAGTTGAAATTATTCTTAAATACGATTCAATAAGTTCTATGTATTTTCTCAATGTTATTTATCTGCCTAAATTGAGAACGGAGGATACACAAAGATTAGAACCGTCCTGATAGAACCTTAAGAAACTGTTAGATAGAATGTAGTTAAACCACACTATTTTACTCCAAACACAAGATAGAGCTAAAACAAAGTGGCGTCTTTTCCTCCTTCATCCACTCTTTGTGAATACTATTGCCATCTAATGGGAATTTGTTAAAATATCTTCAGAACGGAGGATACAGGGAAAGTCTGTGACAAACTTGCAAAACTGAAAACGTAGGTTCAATCTAACATTATCTCATTTTTTTTTATGTCGAACTGCAGTTCGCCTTTTAATGTAAGAAATACAATATGACTCACTTATTCAATATTTCCTGAAATTCATGCAATAATTAACCACCCTTCTGACGAAATACTTGTGACACGTAACGGAGGTATACATATCTTCACTGTTTTTTAAAAATTTAATAGAAGTAAAATGAAAGAACAAAGAATACCAGTGTTCATATCTTCCTTGGTTTGTATTGCTGTTTATAACCACTGAAAGAAGAACTTTGAATATTTCTTAAGTAAATAAGTGCCTTGTACTTAAAAAGGCACGTTTTCTATGGAATGATCCAGAATCTTTGTGTGGTTCTGAAATACTCCGAATTATTTCGTATTTAATTTCTATCATCTATAAAATTAGTTTTCATGTCAAAAACAGAGACAGAAAAATTGTGATATAAAAGAATTCTTCCACGATTCTCATTACCAGGAACTGTGTCTTGGTAATTTTTTTCATATTAACAGGATTATTTAAACTATTTTTAAGTTAGTTAGCAAGAGACAAAAGAAAATGAAGTAATTATAAGATAATCTTTGTGTATTCCATCTTTACATTTCTAGGAATGAAATTTATTTACATTAACAATATTTTATATAATCTTTCAACTGTACGACAACACACTTTGAAATAACAATATTTAAAAATTTAAAACATCAAACGGTTACATGTTTCGAGAGGTACTACCACCGCTCATCATCGGACCTGGATACAAAGATACAGGCACGGAGTCAGAAAGAAAAAAGAAAACAAAGTGCAAATATTCAATTGTATAAATGATGAAATTCAAAGATCCTATTCTTGTTCTAGATTTTAGCATTAAAATGATTTTACTTTTAAAGTTTCATTTAAAGAAAGCAAAGTCATTTATAAAAATTTAATGTAATGGACGCTCCCCTAATCAAAATAGGATCCGCTCCCCCTTTAAGAAAATCCTGGCTACATGTCTGAAAGATACAACGAAAAATTTTCTAGAAAGTAAAAGATGATAAAATGTGATTGAATTCAGTGTTACGTTGTTTATGAAGGAACACGGTATTGAACAAAACTGGAATCGAAATGAAAAGAGAAAGATGAACATTCAAGAAAGAAAGAAAATAAAAGCAACATGAATTGGAACAAACTCAAACAGCAGAATATCCAGATTTCATTATTTTACTTTATATCCAGGTCCGATGATGAGCGGTGGAAGTACTGCTCGAAACATGTAATCGCGTAATGTTTTAATTATGTTATAAATATTGCTATTTCAAAGTATGTTGTCATTTATATTTTATGTTCAACATTTCCACTCACGTTAATAACCCCCAGCGTTACTTTCAACTCTACGTTGAAAAATAAGAATTCAACATTTCTTAAAAAGAGTTGGAGACAAAAAGACATTCAAGCAACTTCCTCTCAGTTCTAGACCGAATGTTTTCTATAATATTTTTAGTTTCGAAATTCATAAGTATAACTTTTTCCTATTGAAATTCCTAATCAATAATATCTTCTATTTTTCAAGCGTTTTAATATAAAGATGTGGCAATAAGTTGAGCTTCTAACAAGCCACAAAAATCTCTTCAATTTAAACAAAAAAAAACACTTGTTTCCACAATAAGCCAACGAATTCTGTGTTGATAGATTTTAATGAAAAAGTCTTTTTACTAAGAAATGTTTGTTATTTACTGCAATGGAATCCTATTCTTAGTTTCATTTACCTGGATACGGGAGACCTACAGACAGAAAGAGAATAAATGTTTTAGAAAATATTCTTATTATTGTATTACTATATGTTTATTGAAAATTGTGCTTTAGGTAAAATTAAGCAAACTGTCGTGTTGGTCTGTATTCATTGACAACCATTTTATGAATCTCTTTTTTCAGTAGTTTTTCGAATTTTCATTCAAAATTGATCGTTTCAAAGCGGTGTTTTAATAGGAACTTATTGCTAAAATATAATTTATTTTCATTGAAAGAAGAACAAGAACTCTCATTGTTTTATTTTGCAATTTATATTAGTTGCTTCGCTTTTTATAAAGGGCCTTTCATATTCAAATAATCTTCATTTCAAATAAATATTATATAAATATATTTTTCCATAATATAAATTGTGAAAAATATGTTTCAATTAGGAGCAAATCCCATTACGAAAATATTTTCATCTTTGCTAGATGTCTTTCTTTTAATCTTAATAAGAATAAAGCCTGAACCGCAAAAGAACCTACGAATTTGAAATTTTAGGTACGTTTTCCCCGTTATCACAAACCACTAAGAACGGATTTTGGGAAGTTTCTTTTCTTCAGGCGACGTCACCTGAACTTTGTTCTATTGGAAACGCCGCGAGCCTTTACCTCCAAGACTGAAGTGAACATTTCACTTTGATTAAAATGTACAGAAGCCAATGATCAATGATAACTTGTTTCATCGTTTTGTCATTTTTATTTGGAAAATATAATTAATTAATACGTTTTAATTACTTCCAATATTAGAAGATAAAGGAACTTAATTAAAAAATATTTTTCATTATTGTATTGAATGCTAATTTATCTTTGATCTACAACTTTTATTACTTCAGGATCATTCATTATGTTTGGAATGTGTTAATTACTAACATTGAAATAAAATCAAAAATTACTCACATTAATAACATTAAAACGCTTAAATAAAATTATTACTAAAATAATTGAGAAAATAAAAATGTTTTGGTTAGAAAAGTTTTGTATTATATCTTTAATTTCTTCATCAGAGATTGATAAAAATGATTTTCTTTTATTATTATGTTTCAATAAGTAGAAGTTTTTTATTACTTGTGCAACCATGGCTCCATTCTTCTAAATTGGACTGAGATGTAAAGATAAGCAGCCCATGAAATCGAAACCAAGCATCTTCGATTGGATCTTAGGGTAACGTGAAGATTCCTGTTCCCATCATTTTTATTTTTTTTAATTATTATTTTTTTTCTTAATGTTTACCAGTCCTATTAAGTATACTTATGTTAAGAATACCAGTGGTATTAGTGCTGATAGTTTATTACGAATACTTAAAAATTAATATAGTTAATTTAGATTAAGATTAAGACTTATTTTTTCATCAATTACAACGGATAATAACTGATTATTCATTTGTTTAATAGTTTTGAAATTTTCTAAATTGTATATTTCCCAATTTAATTGACTAAATCATTTGTAAAATTATATACGTAGAATCCAGCGATTCCCAAATCCTTGAAGATCCCATCGAATCTGGAGCCAATGCAGTGTCACAACACGATTACCGATCTACGACGTGGATTTGTTACATTAGGAGATCTACAATATGAATGGTCGAAGATTACAGGAAATGACGATCGACGGCAGATGCAGATGATTGGTGACCTGATGTTTATTCGAAGTAGACAATAATCGGTCTTTACCTCGCATCACGTCTATCATTAATTTGCATTTCTGATTTGTTCATGTATTTAAACTGCAGTTTATTTTCACTTGGAAATGGCAGCGAGTGGCTGACCGATCTCGATTGTGCTTCTTAATTAAATGTGTTTTTTAGTATTTGTATGTGAGTTTATTATTTGTTATGATTATATTTTATTATCCATAGTCAATTAAAAAATATCATTTGACTGCTAATAAACTGAGTCTTACTTTGATTACATTCAGATCATCCAAAGAGTTACTATCAATCTTAAAACTGAAAACTACATTTTTAATTCTCCTAAAATTTTCAGTTTTTTTGAAGTATTTAAAAATCAAGAAATATCACTTTAAAGATATTAGAGGAAAGTTGCCTAATATGGGGAGGGTTCCAAATATGGGGACGTTTAATATCTTACCAGGCAAGAGGTGAACGCTATCGGCGAATGTTGTGACTAGTACCGTTATGTCATTTCCTCTTATACAATGAAGTATCAGACACCATTACGGTCGCCATTACTGCATTGAGAGTCGATGTGTTAAAGCAGCTGTTTGGAAAACTTTGTATATTCTGTTGTGTTTCATCGTTTCTTTTGAAAGGTAAGCAATCGTATTTTATGAATTATATTTTTAAAATCACAATTTCATAAGCTTTTGTTGTCGTGGTTTTTCTAAAATCTTCTGGTGATGTGTGTCACAAAAATAACAAAACTATTGTATGAAATGTTTTGTGTCTATTATGGGCAGATAACCTGTCGCTAATGTGGGGCTCATTAAAAAATTTATGGTGCTAATGAAAATCATAATTATGAAATATTTATCTTTAATTGATAACTCGGACAAGAATGATGTTATAAATTGTATTGCATGCTACAAATTTTCAAATAAAACAGAATAAAAAAAAACATTAAAAAAAATATTCATAATCGAAATTTTACCATTATAAACCATTACCCCATATTGAGAACACTTACCTCTCCATATTAGAGACACCTGTTCCCAATATGGGGAGATCTCATGTTTTTGTTAATTTGTCAATACATAAAAAACTAATGGTAAAGATGGATGGAAATACATTACAACACCATCTAATATTCATATTGAAAAGCAATAGACGTAAAATTTCGAAATATTTCTCTATTTAGGCTGAATCTACGATCTAAAAAAAAACCTCCCTATATTAGACAACTTTCCTCTACTATAGAGTATAGAAACGAAAATCATATGCCAGTGGTATTTGATATGCCACTGCTAAATTCCGATAATTATCGACCAGTTTTTAGACTTGTCTAAATCAAAGAGATATTCCGATAAATCAAACAATACAGATTTAATTCTTTATTCGAAGTCTTCATGACAAAATACTTTAATTTTACAACCTGAAACTGTTATCAGATTAAATTGCATTCTATCGAATATCTTATGTGTGATCGGTTCGCACCGAAGTGCGAGCTTCGTTGCCGAAGCATCCGTGCTCCAGGGAGCTCTAGTGTTCCCAAGACGGCGAACCCCTAGCAGACTCCCTAGAATTACAAGGGAAAGATACTGGGGTGGTTTCCCGTGGCCTTCTCCAGGACGTCATTAAGGAATGACGTCAGACCGAAGAGAAAGTGAAGAAGAGGCTACAACACAGGAAAGGAAATTTTTGAAACATCCATGCTCGCTACCGGGATTTCAACCCGGGCGCTGGCACATTGATCTCACGACAGACCGACGCCTGAGACCGCTCGACCACACCAGCGCGGCATCGAATATCTTAGTTTTACATAATTAAGATTCAACTAAAAGATATTTTCTGAATAGAACCAATTGTACTCGTACTATAGTAACCAGAAACATCACAGATTTGAGCCACCAAAAGTGTCGCAATTTTCATTATTTTACTATAATTTAAAACTTGGCAAAAACAAACAAACAGAAATAAATTGTAATTATCGATATTGAAATGAATTAAAATGTAAAATTTAACTTAACTTTAGTTTTTAAGTGGTTTACTTTCCATTTTATACAATTTAATTTTTTATATCCATTTTGATTTAATCTTGGTGTTTGTGATTCTTGTTTCAATTCCAGATTTTAATAAAAAATTCTAGTCTTAATCTACTAGAAAATTACTCATAGCATTTAAGACCTTATACAGAATATATTTCTATACAACTGTATAATTCGCACAAAAGAGAATAGGCCTTCAGCAGTCGAATAACTTACAGCTGAAGATAGTTAAAAGTCCCTATCAGTTGAATGGCAACTTAAAAGCTGCTTTTGTCAAATAATTATTTGAAATTTTTTTGGTATTTTGAAACTTCGTCTTTCCATTTTTTCACTGAAATCACTTTGAAACGAATTTTGAATACTTTTCGAAAAGACACCTAAAATCCATTTCCATTGATTTCTTTGCTTATTTAACCTGATTGCTTTCAATCGAATTTAAGAATTTTATCAGTTTCATAATCAGCTTTGTAATTACTTTCAAATAGCTAGATTTAGACATAAATCATGAAAATAATTTAAAAATTACTTTTGTGAACACAATATTTTCTAATTAAAGATCAAATAGTAATTTATAAAACTCAATCAGCTATTTTAAGAGAATAAAATAAGAGTATTCTGAATGAAACTAAAATTGTAAACCTAGGCATTAAATCGCTTACCAAACAAATGATTGGAAATGTTGGTGATGGCAGAAGAGAAACTGGAATGTTTCACTACTGGACCAGTCAGAAGATTAAGCGAACCTGAAACAGGTCTACGGTTTCCGTATTCTGATCCTTTATTGTTTGAAGGTGAAGCTGCTTTGTATAAAGGTCCCAAAAAAGATTGGGGTCTATTCAGAGGGGGTTTATTCTGGATATTTATAGAGAACGTATTTGGTTCTTGGCTTTTATAACTGGGTTCTTCATGTTTATCATCTAAGTCGTTATCTTCCATCGACGATTCAGTTGGATGATGAACAGGTCCCATTTCTACATTCTCTAAATCGAATGGTTTTGAAACAGAAGGTAAGTGAGTGGGATCTTCTTCTTCTTCTGAGGAGGAAAACCTGCTTTCTAATCTATTATCTATTTCTTTCGACTCAACAGAGTGACTATTGTTCAATTCTTCGTCTAGCTCAACAGACGATTGGTTTGAACTTCGATTCTCGTTTTCTTGATTACTGAAATGTCCATTAGAATCTTTTTCCCTAGAACTGTTGTTCGCTAGTGATTCTTTATCAGCTGTAAAATTTCCAGGATGGTGTTCGTTCACCAGAAAATTTACTGCTAAAGATTGGGAATTTAACGCTTCATCTTCACTTTTATTTTGTTTATCTGTTAAAAAAATAAATAAAATAAATGATCTCATCTAAATATTTTATTGAAGAAACTTCCAATTTTAAAAATTTATTATCAATACTTATTATCAAAACAATATTTTAGAAATATTTTCATTATTACTGGAACATTGTCATCTATTCTCTTCCTGAATCTAAATATAATTTAATAAATAAATAAATAAATAGTACTATAACACAAAAACTCACAAACACTCCTTTTTCACCATTCTAAACTTCTTTAATCGATATTTCAACTTCTTTAGCAGAAGTTTTCTTCAGGAAACCTTACAGCAAGAGTAGAGAAAACCCTAAGATTTTCCTCTCCACTTTAAAAAAACAGAATTCAAATATAAACAATCATGAAATCACTCATGAACCAATCTTTCTTGAACAACAAATCACTTAATACTCATATCGATGGCTTAGCGCAAAAGTAGCGAATATCCAAGATGCAAGTTTTGAGAAAAAGCTAATTTAGTGGGAAATGTCCCTCAAAACTCAGGAACAATTCCTGGAAGTCTCATATTCTGTACAGATATTGTCATGGGGGTATACTACAATGGCATGGGGTTAAAAATTTGATTGTTGCATTTTTCAAGCATTTTTGGTCGATTCGATAGTTTGGTTCTTACAGAAAGTTTGTGCCATTGAGATAGCTAAGGAAGAAGTAGCGAATATGCAGATTCGCCACTTCTATCCTTATTAAAATTCATCACAACCTTCTTAAATGCTTGACCAAACTAGCGAACTACACTATTAGTTACGTTCATTGTTAGGGATTGACTAATATTAGCATCAGCATCAGCTAATATCCGTACGGTATCGGATCGGAAATCGAAGCGGATACCGTTCTTTACATTTTGGCCAAACCAAAGCGGTAAATCCCTTTGAAACTTCATTGTTCAGTAAACAGAAAAAAACATGCAATTTGTGGTATTTTAAACTAGAAATTGATTAGAATAATCTTAGATAATTTTTGATAGTGTAATTTTAAGCTAACATTTTTCAATTAACAATTTATCCAAGGTGAGAAGGTTAGAGAAGGTGAGAAGGTGACAATGACCAGGTGGCGTCATCTAGGGACAAACTAGCGAATACAGGCACATTCGCTAGTTTTATCA
>JAFIDM010001028.1:2625611-2640271 GCA_023159025.1 Thereuonema tuberculata
GCATGGTCTTCAGTCTTGATTTTGAATGGTCTTTAGTATTGATTTTGCATGGTCTTCTACATTAATTTTGCATAGTCTTCTGTATTAATTTTGCATAGTCTTCTATATTAATTTTGCATAGTGTTCTATATTGATGTTGCATGGTCTTCAGTCTTGATTTTGAATGGTCTTTAGTATTGATTTTGAATGGTCTTCAATATTGATTTTGCATAGTCTTCTATATTAATTTTGCATAGTCTTCTATATTGATGTTGCATGGTCTTCAGTCTTGATTTTGAATGGTCTTTAGTATTGATTTTGAATGGTCTTCAGTATTAATTTTGCATAGTCTTCTATATTGATGTTGCATGGTCTTCTATATTAATTTTGCATAGTCTTCTATATTGATTTTGCATGGTCTTCTATATTAATTTTGCATAGTCTTCTATATTGATGTTGCATGGTCTTCAGTCTTCATTTTGAATGGTCTTTAGTATTGATTTTGAATGGTCTTCAATATTGATTTTGAATGGTCTTCAGTTGATTTTGCAAGATTTTGTCATTACAGTCATTACAGCTATACAGAAACAAAACTTCATAGCCTGTAAAACATCTCGTCAGCTTGTATCTGTGTAAGTGAGATTATAAAAAACAATTTCCGATCATTGATATCTATCTAAATCATAAGATCATTTACTGTATCGCTTTGAGCTTCAATGATCAGTACTGTTTTACAAAAATAAAATTATTTTAATAAAACGTGAATTAAACGCGAAAAGATTCCCACGAAATGACGTATAATAAAAATTAACTGAGGACGAATCTGTCGAGCCAAGTATTATTAAAAATACAGATAGGATTATCCTATGGCAATGTTCATCTTCTACATTGGTCGAAATTTAAGAACCTAATTCTTTTTAATAGATTTAAAATAACATTCCCTGGTGTGTTTAATAATTCAAGTCACTTCGTTATGTTTTGAACAGAGGAAAATCATACATTACCCGGATTTTGACTTATCTTCCACTAAAATTTTTATACTTTTCAGGTTAGAAATATTTTACAGTATTTTCTTTACTTTTAAAAAATGTTTTATTTTCAAAATGCATAAATAAATTTTCTTAAGAATAAGATATATTGGGCGATATCTGAGTCTTTATTTACCTGTTATTCTGTCATTTAGTCCAGATGTCTGGAAAGCTAAACAAAACAAAAATAATTAATAAATTATGCTCCGATTCTAATACTTAGATAGAATTATAAAGATGCTATCTGAATAAATTTGTACTTCATATTAGTTTATTTTATATCAATGAATAGTGGACATGGATATTACTTTGTTCCTTCAACAATAACTAAACAAGCACCTGTCCATACGATCCAAACTAACAATAAAAAAAAGCCATCACTATATTTAAACGGGTGAGATTTTGTATATGTTTCTTTTTATTTTCTTCAAATTTTTGAAGACACAATTTAAAAAAAAAATAATTCCACTAAAATTAATTTCGTCAATTGTTGATTCTTTGTCGTCAATAATTTGTCTCGATGATTACCTTTTCGCATGTGTGCCACTCATCTGCTATCTGCCTACTATAAGTAAATTGGAATATAATCTTGTACAGATGTGCTATTCTTCTTCAATATGTTAACTATACTCAGCTTTTGCACAGTCTTACTTCAAATAACTTACATAAATGAGGCTATGGTTCGTGCTCATCTTGAATGAGAATGAGGATTTATTATTAGAAAGGACCATAACACACAAGTCTTTATAAACAAAATTGTATTTCTGGACATGACATGTTTCGAGAATTTCTCGTCCTCAGATGTATACATAATAAACTGAAAACATAAATTAATCATAACTACATCATGACTATATAAAAATACGAAGAATATTCTTAATAATAACATCAAAGTTTGAATATATTACCTTAAATCGTACAATAATACGTTTCGGATTGACACCTCTGTGTTGTAGCATCTATGCGTATTGATTATTAAAGATTCATGAAATTTTCTGAGATAACAATCCTTTTCTGTAGCACAAATTATTGGATTATTATGCATTATTTCATGCCCTGCAGGATTAAAGGTGATATATTCAAACTTTGATATTATTATTATGAATATTCTTTGTATTTTTTATATAGCCATGATGTAGTTATGGTTAATTTATGCTTTCAGTTTATTATGTATACATCTGTGGACGAGCAATTCTCGAAACATGTCATGTAAAGGAAATACAATTTTGTTTATAAAGACTTGTGTGTTATGGTCCTGTCTAATATACAGTCTACACACGATGAATTACTATTAATGTTGATTTACGATCTCCTTTCATCGACGATAGTGAATAAATAATCAGATTATTCCTTTAACATTCCAGAAAAAATTATTAATTATTAACTTTAAAATAGAACGTTTATAGAGCAATTTGTTAGATATCAAGAAACAATTCAGACAGAAATTTGAGTTTCAAGTAAATGTAGCGATGTTAAGCTCCAGCTTTACCTTGTGTCAAGAAATCAAGAAAAATCGTCATATCATTCACTTTTTCCACACATCAAACAACTTCGGTGTATAAAATTTAGATGTAATTTGAGTTAAAAATAATTATCTACGAATATTCAATATATATTTAACCTGAGCAGTTCAACATTTACTGGTACATTTGAACTTCTTACGATGGTGTTTAGCTGATTTGTAATTGTACTGATAAAAATTTATTCTTAAAGTTTCATGAAAAATAAAATTATCTTTAGTAAATTTACTTTAACTTCAGGAAAAATTAGCGTTTTTATTAATATTTTTAATATCGTTTAATTTATAGAAATAAATTCAAGCTTCTTTTTTATCCCACAACACTTGGCCAAAGCGAGATATTAAATAAAAAGTGGAAAACTGAAATTAGAAAAATTAATTGTGACTTGTTTTCTGAAATTCCCTGAGAAAGTGGAAAGCTTCACTTTCTTAACATGAAAGCTCTTACTACAGCAAAAAGTTCAAAACATCTCTTATTTGAAATGAAAATGTTATTATACATTTTCATTATCTTTTATTTCTTTTTGATTTGCGAAAGAGAATCAAAAGTTTAGCTGCAATGTATTGCAACATTCTTGATTCTTCCATTGAACAGTCAAACTGTCATGTGACAGCAACAGTTCATCTATTATTGGTCTGAACGATATTTTCAAGTAGCGTCCAAATTAGAAGTCCACGCAGTGACTCGCTTTTCCTAGGTGTATGTGAAGTGTACGGTGGCATCGTAATTTCGTCCCAGGCGATCGCAAAATGGTGCGGGTTGTTCGAGATTGGCGAAAATAGCGAAAACAATTGTCGGCAGGGAAATCCTTCAACTGCGACAACGAAATTTTCTAGGGCCCTCTCGGAAAATTCAAATGGGAGGTACGAGAACTCTTCCTCTCTTCCTCCCGACCTTTCACCTTGTAATTTCCATGTGTTCGGTCTCTTGTGAAGCGGCGATATCAGTCCAACGGGTAAGTCGAAAATGGACGAGAGAGAATGGTTCTCACACGTTGGACGAGAATTATTCGGAGAAGACATAGCAAAACTCGTGCCACTTCACAGTAAATGATTATACAAACATCGTAATTATATAGAAAAGTAGCTTTGCCATTGTACTTTAAAATAAATAAAAGAATAGCCCCAAATGTTCCATACATTTTTCTTTTCATGTCAGTGCAACTAACTTTTTGATTAGCTCTCAAACAATTATTCTTGGATTATTCCTCTATCCTCCATTTGTAAACATGACGACTATAAGCTAAAGAAAGCCAGCGAAGTTGCCATCGAAGTTCAGACAGGGTATTACGTGTTCGGCAGAATCTGATAAGCCATAAAAACAAACGCTTGCGACAATGTCACATTTAAGGTTAGAAATTAGGTTATACCTCCGCTCTGTGATTCTATCAAGTAAGTTTTATATTATGTTGTGATAAGCTTTCCTATTTCTGAGGGTTGTGAACGATTATCGCTGAATCACACAATCTTTCCTCAGTGTAACGTTCTGAGTTCTTCAGTTTCAGTCAGATCTTAAATTCCTCAATGCAAATGTATGTTTTCCCATTAAATGTTGCTTTCCAATTTTCACAGGATGGTAATCAATTCTGTCTGTTGGTTGACTAGATTTCTCTTGTTTTATTCGCTGAATCTGAGAATTTACTATTTCATTTTCTCCTATTCAAAGTGAAGTTTTCAACTTATTTACTGTTGAATTTGAAGTTTTTTTTTGTGTGTGAGAAATCGTCAAAAGCTTAGAATAGAAGCGTTTAGCAAACATTAATTACAAGCCTTCTATCAATTGTGTATTCAACTGTAAGGCAACCTTCGCTGATTTCCCTTTTTTTCCTGACATTTCTCTGTATGTAATTTGAAAGTATGGGTGAACACTTTCAGATGTAGATCTAACAAACGCAGCACGTTTTCTTAGTCTCTTAATGATCTCTCTTTGCTTTGAACTTCTGATTAGAAATTTGCCTGAAGGTTCTGTTACAGCTATTTATACTTTTAGTTGCAAATCTATTTATGAAACTCAGCGTTATATTTATATTTATGATCTTCACTTTTGTTTTATACTTATGTCACGATGATAAATTCTTTCCCAATAACTTTTCGGATAGTGAAAGCTTTAAAGAATTTCTCGTAAATTAAATCATTTCATAAATTCACAAATTTCCTCAACCTAATTTTTAAGTCCTCTGTATTTACATTTCAGATGTATAGTGGTGCTAAAAAAACACTCCTCAAAATTGAAATATAATTAATACATTTAAACTCACGTACAATTAATAATTATGGAAATAATTGGTAGGAATTGCATCAAATATGTCATGAGGAATTTTAAGATTATCTGCTTTTTTTCAGCTATTAAAGCGTTTTCTATAACAGTTGCAGTCACAAGATGCATTACAAGTTAAGTGCAATTGAGCCAAGAAAAAGCATGTTATTTTAAGAATATTTTAAGGCAGGAAGAACTTTCAACGTGTATAGCTGTGCTAACTGTGTATCTTCTGTAACTTATGAGTCGATAGTCAGATTTCTTTCCAAAGTCAATAATATTGGTCTGATGATTGCATAACAATCAGAAATCCGTCTCTAGAATAAATACAACCATGTCTTGAAGCCCTTTAAAACGGCAAAGCTTTGTCTGTGAATGTGGAGAACCTATTCCTCTCACCAAAAAATGAAAAAGACCGATTATGAAGATGCAACAATCATGTCGAACGGACACCAGATCAAAAGAAAATCAACCTGCCTGGCACTGATGCAGTTACACTGTTCACCAAAAACAGGGCGAAGAATTTCATCCAGATTTTATAATATCGAAAGTGAAATTTCCCACCAGGTTGCACTAATGATCTGAGGGTGCACTTCGAATTATGGGTGGGTTGCCTCCGTTTTATGAAAGGTTCTTTAAATTCCAAGGGCTAGGAGATAATATCGGAATGAAAATTTCTACTAAGAAGTAGCGATCTTTTAATCTGATAAATCACTGCATCTTCAGGACGAATCTGCTCCTTGTCACTGAGCAAAAAGTGTACGTAGACGCTTTACGAGTTCTACAACACTTTTAGACGTTCACTTAAGAAGTACTCAAAAATGTAAGAGTACTACTGCAGAACCTTTACTGTAGAAATGAAATGTATATACCTTCATTTCGACAGTAAAAGTTCTACAATAATGCTCTTAGTTTTGTTAAATATGAAAAAATGTTTAGGAGAAAGGTCATTACAACTTTTAGCTAGATAGGAAACAGCACAGATCTTAATCCTCTAGAGAAACGTTGGTAGAATCTGCAGTTATAAACAAAGTCCAATGACCTCAAAGAACTTAAGGAAGCAGTAATTCGTATTTGGAACCATGAGTTGAGTACAATAAGAAACAATTTGTCAATAAGATGTGTTGACATCGTGAATGGTAGAAGTGGTTTATTAAATATTAAAGTTCTATTTGATGATAATTTCGTTGCTTTTTTTGTTTTATTTTTTTATTGCTTTTGATATAATAAACTGAAGCAAAAGTTTCTGACTAAATTTCATGAGACTTAATTTTTGAAGATAAATATATTTTTAATATTCCTCTTTTTTGCAATTTTAGAATGTATAGAGAGAAACTTACCAAATAATTATTTAGGTTTTATTATTTACTATCCATCTACGGGTCGCTTTGCTCTCAAAAAACAATTTATATCAAGCAACTGAAATTTAGAACTAAAATTAAATTAAAGTTTAATATTCTTAAAAACAGATGCAGTACACACTGCACATCACAACTAAATAAAAAATAAAAGGTTAAAAAAACAGTTCCAGTTTTTTTGTTTCGAAATTTACTTATTCTTGAGTTTCGATAGCCTCTTTCCCAATGTTGGACTATTTCTTACTTATATTTATTTACATCCTTTTTTAATTATTTTGATCATCATCCCTTCCTGCAATTGACCGATCATTTGATTGGAACTATTTCTATTCTGATGCTTTTCTGACGTTGAAAAAGAGTCCTTTAATTAGGACTAGAAACTGATCCGTTTTTTATCCTTTTCTTTTTTATTTAGTTGTTAGTGCTTTTTTAATCATTTAAACATTAATAACTGTTACACACGTTAACTCTTTACAACCCTGATGGTGTTTGCTGATAATTTTTGTAATAATTAGAAGATTCATAATAGAAGGCTCATCAGGAAGCTTATAGAAGCTCATTCCAACTATACAAATGGTCATCACGTTAACATGGTGTGTCTTAAACATTCCTTTGAATTTTCCGGATAACGTCTCAAGACACCATCTAGAAGTTCTACAAACTGCTCCGAGAAAGTATGAATGACCTACATGGGAGGAAGAAGGAATTGCATCACTCCTATGAGGATTTTTCCAGATAAGCTACATCATACAACAGGACATTTTGACTTTATAGTGATTTTACTAACGGCAGCCAAACCCGCATTCCGTACTTATCATAACATAACTACGAAGCATTGTTACAAACTCGCAAGGCTTAGCATCAAAAAATTGCCAACTAAACAATGTACTGATAGCATATAAGAAGCTAGTGTTATCAATGTTAGCTCGATCACACTTACAAGTAAGCAAAAGAATATTTTGGCTAAGGATTTTTTCGATTGGACATAATAATCTTCATTTAATGGAAATATCACAGGTTTTGAAAAAGGGATTTGTCGACTTCTAATTATGTCCAGCGTTACAGAAGGTTATCGCTTGATTTCTGATAAACCAAAGCAGATAAAGGTGGGGCGATTGTATTGAACACAAGTAAATATCTTCATTGTATACATTTTGTGAACAAAACGGAGGAATTTCCATATACAACGAAGATAGTAAGAAACAATGATTAAAAAAATTGTGACTCAGTTGTAGTCGTATAAGGTAAATGATAACAAAATCCGTAACTACTGTAATGCTAATTTAACTAATCTTCCCATGTTTACTGGTCTCCCGAAGATTCACAACTACAAAATTGAAAATATTTTTTTTTGGGTACGTCCAATCAGTGATTGTCAAGCTTCGGTGCTCTCTATTATCTCAAAAGTGGCGGATGTCAAGATGAAACCTTTCACGACCCCATCCCCATGGTTTACAGTTAGCACTAATTAATTGAAAAAAGGCTTCGTTGAACAACCACTGCGATATGATATCCTTTGATGCAATCTCATTTTTTACCAGTATCTCATTGTAGTATTTATAACTTCTTTCAGCTATATGGTCGATAGTGTAAAGGGATCCAATAACTATAGGAATTAGTAAGTGGAGTTAATTATATTGCTAGTTACTGCAATGTTTATATTCAATTCTTTCGATTGGGTCCCGAAGACATATCAACTGAAGCAAGGTGTTTTCATGGTGCTATCTTCATCTGCCATTTTAGCAAAGATGATCTACATTGATTTAATGGTCATGGGTACTCTTAATGCTCAACAATATGTTTTATTTTAGAATCGATACTCGATGATTCATTTGTGTAACAGGGTGCATTCCAGGATGTCTCAGATTTTTTTATACTCTCAAATGTCGAAATTAAAAGTTTTCTCATGACATAGTAATTATCTTGAATTTGGACTTACCGAATAATTTTAACAAATTGTTAAAATTATTCGGTAAGTCCAAATTCAAGACAATTATGAGCTATTTTCTCTTGACGTTAAATATCTTTTTACTTCCATACTCGAGAGTTAATGGACTAGTTATTGAGCATATAAAAACTAAAACTTTCCGCTGATTCGCCCAATGTGCAGATTTTGATAAACTGCATCCCCATGTATGCAGTTCTTTGAGTTTCAAGTGAATGCATACAAATAGACAGAGGGATTATTTATGGGGATAAGGGCAGCAGCCGCAATGGCAGAATAGACAATTATTTATATTCAGACCCTTGCCCTCCTCGAATTAGGGCAGATTCACATTTCACCTTATCATAGATATGTAGATGATATTTTGTGCTTTGCAGATTCACATTTCACCTTATCATAGATATGTAGATGATATTTTGTGCTTTGCACAGAAAAACCATAAACTTAGGCATAAAAGACTTATTTGTGCAGATCCATCCATGCATCGATTTCGAAAATGAGCCTCAGAATATGAAGGTGCTAGCAGCAAAGCCTGTCGGACGACTGGCATAAAAAAAAAATCTGAAAAATCATTCTATTATCAACTATCAACTACAAATTAAATATTATTTATAAACTACATTTTTCTAGAAACAGCATCAGATCATTCCATCAGATGCCCTTGATCTATTCGGTCAAGAATTTTGATTTTGACGTCGCAAGCACGACGTGCTCAAGAAGTAGCACCACATGACTGTCCATGACTAAAAACAGACTCTGGTGAATAAATACCAACCATATCTAAAGTTTGTCCTTGTAAATAAAGTTTACTAAAAGTAAGAATGGAATAATTATTATTTTTGACCCATAAAGCCGAAAGCCAGTTAAAACTCACCTTTGTAATCTCAATACTACGCTAACTTGTGAACGAAGCTTCTACGGCAAAAATCGCTTTGAGTTTCAAAATCAGCGTAAAAAACTGAGTAAGTATGCCAAATTTCATTAAAATGGGTGCAGTGGTAACAAAGTTATTTGGTTTTGAACATATGTTTTGTTAGAATTTCAGTTGTCTTCGTCAGTTTCCAAGGCTATAATTTCATGGAAACAACATGGAATGACAAAATTAACTAATATTTCATCGAATTTGAGTGCCCTTGATGCAATGGTACCATTGAGAACCTTCGATCTATCTTAATAGCGTAATTATATCGAGTTACAGACAGACAGACAGACAGACGAACTTCGCCAATTACATAAGTTGATGATGATATATTTGATTTGATTGATGATTTGATTTGAAATAAATATCAACCATAGCTAAAGTTTGTCCTTGTAAATAAATTTTACTACAAGTAAGAATGGAATAATTACCCGTATTTTACGGACTATAAGATGCACCTTAATTTTTAATCAATTTTTTAAAAAAATAACGTTTTTACCATTTTTATCATTAGATTGCAAAGCCACATTAAAAAAAAAATCTTGGTTTATAAAACCAAAATGACCTTTAAAATCCCTGAAAAATCGACATCTGAACTTTCTTCTTCTTCTTCGTCTGTTTTAACCACAATCGTGGTTTCATTTTATAGACGCAGCCATAGAGATAGGTTTCCGGCGGCATCGAATATACGACCAATTTTAAGACAGTCGGGAATTTTAAATCAAACACTGGACATTTTTATATTAATTTCGAGTATAAGACGAACCTGAATTTTGGAGGCAATTTTTTGAAGAAAAAAGTGCGTCTTATAGTCTATAAAATACGGTATTATTTTTGACTCATAATGCCGAAAGGCATTTAAACCTCACCTTTGTAATCTAAATACTACGCTAACTTGTGAACGAAGCTTCTACGGCAAAAATGGTTTTGAGTTTCAAAATCAGCGTAAAAAACTGAGTAAGTATGCCAAATTTCATTAAAATGGGTGCAGTGATAACAAAATTATTTGGTTTTGAACGTATGTTTTGTTAGAATTTCAGTTGTCTACGTCAGTTCCCAAGTCTATAATTTCATGGAAACAACATGGAAGACAAAATGAATTAATATTTCATCCAATTTTAGTACCCTTGATTCAATAGTAGCATTGAGAACCTTGGATCTATCTTATTAGCTTAATTATATCGAGTTACAGACAGGCAGACAAGACAGACAGACGAACTTAGCCAATTACATAAGTTGATAGCATTCCTAGATGTTTACATCAAAAGAACTCCAAATGGGTTCGTTTCAACAGTTTATAGAAAGCCCTCTGCCTCCGGGATTACAATGAATTTCAACTCATAGATACCTTTATCGTTCAAGATTAAGTTGATTTCCATGTCTGTTACTAGATCTTTAAAAACTGTAGCACGCCTCGGAGTTTTGAGAAAGAGCTTATTACTACCCGTCATTTGCTGTTCAATAATGACTACCCTACTTGGTTTATTAACAGCCACTTTAAAAGAACTGTAAAAAGATTTTACTGAAATGATACTATCACAACTATTTCTCCCGCAAAAAAAAAAAAAAAAAAAAAAAATATTCTTTTCAGTTGATTTTCATGATAAATTTTTTCCTAAATTAAGTAAAATTTGCAGACCTCTTGGTTTGATTCTCACAGCTCCGGCTGTGAGGTACAGCCGACCTTTCGACCATCTAAGAACCATACCAAGGTTTCCAATGATGAGGCCAATGTGTTTGTGTACGGATTACAGTGCATTGACAATACATGTGTACCTATTGGCGAGACCCATCGACGCCTCCATGACCGGGTCTCTGAACACAGAAGGACTGTCCGAAACAGAAATCCGGAATATCAAACTTTCCATCATGCCAGGACGTTTCAGCATACAATTAACATAGATCATCCAATCATTCTGGGAAGGTGTGAAAAGACTTACAATAGAAAATATATGGAATCGTTTTTGTATGGAATCACACCCTTTTATTCCTCCCCTCGTTTTTTAAGAGTATCCTAACTTAATTAGATAACAGCAATAATCCTGTTGTAATCTCTTAACTCTACTCACCCATTGAGCACCAGATTCTTTTTTTTTTGGTGAAGTGCCTTTGATCTCAAGACAACACAATAAATACCAATATAAAATAAGAAGCATACTCACCTACTTTAGCATTTGTTTCATAATAATTATTATTAACTTCAAAGATTATTTTTTAAATATTTATCTATAATAATTACATAATTGTGAAAATTTTTGTTTTCATTTACTCGTTTCTTAGAATATTTCCAATTTTTAAGGTTTAAAATTAATTAATTACCAGTTTATTTCAAATGACAGCTACTAGAAAACAGTCAAAGATAAAAAAAAAATAGCAAAAAAAGTTTCCTAAAGAAGTACATTTTGGAAAATGTTGTTGATTAAAGTCAGTGATTCTGTCTTTTCCATTTTTCCAGTTGAGTCTCAGACTGAAATTTTAATAGTACGTAAACGAAAATTCTGATTAAAAATTATAATTAAATTAAAAAGTAAACACTGAAACTAAAAAAAAACTGCAAATTTACGACAACGTTTTTATATCAATCTTTTATTAACTTTTTGATAATTTAAATTCTTATATATAGTAGTACCTCGGCATACGAATTTAATTCATTCTGTGACGATCATTGTATATCAAAAAAATCATATATCAAATCAATTTTTCCCTTAGAAATTAATGGTAATAGAATTAATTTGTTCCTGTGATACGAATTTACCTCAAAAAAATAATTAACATCTTTAAATACCAACCAAATATAGATTTCAGATAAGATAAATACAATGTTTATTGTATGCATGATATAAATGTACTAAATTTTTTTTTCTAAATGTACAATTTTTTTACTAATAACTGTCAATGCCACTCTCATGTCTGGCCCTTTTGGCCGCACTTGCAGTGGGTGTATCGCCACTAAGACGTAGTCTTTTCCAAAGGAAACGATCAAGAGAGATCTGTTTCTGTCTCTTTTTTAGAGACAATATGCACGAATATGCTCAAGCCACGTGTCATTGAACAATGCACTGGCTCTCCCTGTAGACAATTTCTCCGGGTGTCTCTTTTCAACAAAATCGGAACTTCTTGCCACTTAGAAAGGATATCACGAATTTCATGTGAAGATAGCACCTACTCACTGCTGAGTTCCTGCATCACCTCTGAGTGCGTCATCTCTTGTAACTTCTTCAGCTCCTCCGTCGTGAGTTCTTTTGCATGCTTCTGCACCAGATCCACAACATGTAGCTGTATTAGCTATTCCTATCTCAAAATTATCTTCGTATTTCGAGGCGTAAATTATATGAAAATTTTCGTCGTATATCAAGCAAATCGTATGTTGGGGCGTTCGTATCTCAAGATATTACTGTATTAGGAATTAAATTAGCATTATGTGAAATCAAAAGATGAAATAACATTTTAATACTACACTTATCTTATAAATTATGGTGCATTACCAACTTTTTCAGTCATTCGGAGGCTGAGAAATTAACTTCCTCTTCGCACCTTACAAAGAATTAAACTAAAACTAATTGAACTAAATCAATTACTTTCGAGTTCTTATAGTTTGTGACTGCTGTAGGCCTATTACAAATACTACTCTTGTTTAATTTTATAGTTTGTGGATAAGAATATGAGAAATCCCAAAAGTAAAATGTTAGCAAACTGGGAGTAAGTTGCTTGAGAATAGATTTGAAAATAAAATTCTCTGAACAGAAATCATATTAGATATTTGTGCGATAGTGTGAATTATACAGTTCCATAAAATTTTAATATTCTATTACAGATTTTAACAAAACTTATAACTTAAGATCAGAATTCTATAGGATGTTTAAAAATTGAGAATCACACAAGCTAGAAACGAGTTCTCAATGACTATGAGCTAGTCTTGGCAAGATCTTTTTATTGACGTACAGATCATATCAGTAGCTTATGTAGTTCCTGAGATATGAATTTCTCGCGATGGATGGACAGACAGTGCGGGGATGTAAGGCTTCTCCTGATATGAGCTACGCTCTGTACAGAACCCTAAACATGATCGATCTATCATTGCACCATATATCTGAATCAGTGTAAATCGAATTAGATATGTTTTTAAAGTATAAATAAATTAGTGCAATATGATATGGGATATGAGTTGTGTGGACAATCATATAAGACTAAACTTAGAATATCACATTGATAAGAAATTAGTGTAGTTTAGAAAACTGAAGTTTGTTTGCAGTTTGCTCCTTTTGTCATCTGATGAAGGAATCCGAACTTGGACAAGTAATGAACAGTTTCTTTAAATAGTGTTTTGTAAGTGTGTTAGGTCCCAATTGTAAATATTAATCGCCACACGAATATAATGGAAAATTTTAGGACGGTAAAAAGAACCATTGCCGAAGTTTTTCCGAGTTTACCTAAAGAGCCAAGGAAACAGATAAGATGTTTTCTAAACTTACATATTGGACTCGCAGCAGCTAAGGCAGCGAGTGTTTTGAATTATTTTTGTCTAAAACTTGACCTCATCTCAGCAGGCTGCAAAATCCAAACAGGCCCAAAAATACAAGACTCATTGAACTACTAGATAAAGTGGAACGGCTTATCTAAGAGGAACGGATACGCCAATCCCAAATGAGGCAGCAACAGCTAATCCAAACCATAAAAAGAGAAGGAGAGAGCATCAAAAGTAAAAAGAGTAAAGACTTATATTTATTAATTAAACAAGAAGAAGCCAAAAAATCAATGAAAACGTACGATAGCATATTAATTATTTACCTTGCATTGAATATTAATAAAATAGATTTTACAGATATTTATTTAGAAGAAGAACAATGTGGATTGAGAAAAGGAAGAGGATGTGCAGATGCTATATTTACATTACAACAATTACTTAAAAAAAAGCTGAGAATTTAATTTACCAACATAAATACTTTTTATTGATTATGAAAAAGCTGATGATACTCTAAACATAGATTTACTGTGGAAAATTATGGAAGAAGATAAAATTCCAACGAAATTAATTGATATAATGAAGAGTATATATTGAGAAACAAAAATTTAAATCAAATTTATGAATGGAAAAATAACAGAGCTTTTTTTAAAAAAGTTTTTTACTTGTGTTAATTTTTTTTTAAATGGAGCCAACACACAAGTCTCAATAAAAATTAACTTAAAAGTTTAAAAAACTTTATGTTTTAAAAAATGTTTTACGTGTACTGCGTAATATTGGTTGCAAAAATGAAGCCTTACACCTGAATATGATAAATAATTTATACAACAAAAAAATAAAAATACACGACGTTTCGCCATCGACAGACAGCCTCCTCAAGTGATTGAGCACAGAAACCAAAGTCAATTTATACAAAAACTATTTTACAACTGAACAGAATGAAGTGCGCATGCGCCGGTGGTTGCTTCATCGGAGCTCAAACAAGATCTTTTTCGATTGGCTGATCCCAGATAGCAGACAACTCCGAACACTTGGACCTCATCCTTTACAAAGTTGACATGGTGTAATATCACTGAAAAACTAAATATATATGAAAAAAATAACCTTTTTAATGTATTCAAAACAATTTTATTTAAAAATTAAAAAAATCCTTTTAAATTCTAAAAACTTATTGAAAAATTTAATTTTTTTTT
>JAFIDM010001028.1:2640371-2683812 GCA_023159025.1 Thereuonema tuberculata
AACATTGCTTTTATGCTGTCTGGATGACACACTCTGTAGCGGCCAAACGGTTAGAGATATTAGAATGAAACCATCACCATTGTGTTCAGCATCAAAAAGTGATGACTACGTTTAAAAAATCAGACGTCTAAGACCACTCCCTGACCCCCCCCCCCCAAGACGTTGTTTTTCTTTTGACAAAAAATGACTTGGGGGAGTCAGGGAGTGGTCCTAGAAGCCTGATTTTTTATACATGTAACTTATTTTTGATGCTGAACACAATGGTGAAGGTTTCATTCTAATATCTCTAACTGTTTGGTCGCTACACAGTGTGACATTATATAGACAGAACAAAAGCAAGAGCGGTTTTACAGGTAAGCTGTAACCTTGGGGCCGCTAAAAATCAAAACTGAGTTAATAATGATCATAGACACGCGACATGCAATGCAAAGGATTGTTTTAATCGTTGATTGTTGATGGTGAGTTGTGAAACGTAACACGACCTAGTAGCAAACTGGATAACAAGGTTGTTTTCAAGAAAAAGACATAACTGTCCAACAAGTAAAGCTCAATGAGTTCTGCTAGAAAATGGGCCTAGATGCAATCTTGAAAAGATTCAAGAGATCTGCAATGAGACGTGGATTTTAAATCGTACAAAAATCCATAAATAAAGTATGGCAATCTGATTTCATTGAAAGTGGAAGGAGGAGTCAATACGGCAGCCACCCGATCGAATCATAAAAATTTGGAACAGACAGCAATATCAAGTTTAGTCTCATGATTATGGAATGCAGCATAACGCTGATATGTTATTTTGAAGAAATCAAGATAAAAGTTATTTACCTTTAATTCAGCAAAAATCGTAGCAGAAGAGTTCCTGTTATTATCTATCACGAAATGAACTGCACTTAGTTTTTTTTCTGACTAGATCAAACCGTGATATCGCATTAAAAGTCATTGTTTGTAAGTCAGGCAAGTATGCTGATAGTTGACTTCTCAGATTTTTCAGATTCAGTTGAGGGTAGCTCCTTCTAGGCAAAGTAAGATGCCAAGTAGAGAAAATGGCACCTTCAGAAAAAAAAGCGTAAAGTAATCCTTCCCATTTTTCAAAAACGTAAAGCAGTGAAATATTTCGCAATCGCATGGCCTATAGTGGCTGTGCTGTTGTGGTACCACACCAAATCACATTTGAAAGTGTTTTGCTAGTAGTAAAGTGTACTTCCGAGCTAAAAATGTTGTGGTACAACGTAAGCGCATTCGTAAAGTACTGCCAGAAGTACGCAATGTGAAAACAAGAGGGGAACTACCACGCAACTCACGATATCAAACCTGAACTATCACCATAGTCTTCCTTCTCAACAACGTTGGTACAACCTCAGCGCAGTGATTTATTGAATTGTAAAATAACGTTGTGTAACAAAATTAATAACGTTTCAGTGCCCATAACTCAGTGCGCTGAGGTTGCAGAATGATCTTGTATATCCTAATATGAAATATGAACCTAATGTTGGGCTACCCACTTTAAAGTGTCATGGTATCTATTGCATAGTGATTTTTCATTAAAGGCTGGCAACTGCATTAATATAAACTACGGAAGATATCAGATAAGTATTTTATTGGAAAATTGTTATTAGAGAATGTTGCGATTTTACATAAGAAGGTATATCTACTGACACTTTCAAATAGCTAGGAAGCAAATTGTTTCTTCGAAAATGTAAGTAACATTCGGTGATTTCCTTGGAAGAGAACCGGTAGAAACCGCTAGTTGGTATTTGGATAGGAGATGTCATTTTCCTGAAGACACGTGGGAATGGTGTCCACATTGTGTGTGGGTCACTAATAATATGCGACTATCCTAATTCGGAGACACTGTCAAAGGTCGAAGGTCTCAAAGTGGATGATTATGTTGGTGGTCTGTAACCAGATCACCTTAAGTGATACTTTCGTAAGTTTTTTCGTTTTATACGACAACCATAGAAAAGTTATGATCCATGTTTTAAAAACCTTCATTGTTGTTTAACGCAGATAATATTCTTGATCTTCGAGAACTTCTTGCCTTTATTAATTTACTGAAACCAGAGAAGTCTTCTGGGTCAAGATACTTCCAGTGGCCCACACCCCCTCACACAATGTGGTTACCATTCTCACATATCTTTAAGAAAATGACGCCACCTGTCCAAGTACCATCTAGCGATTTCTATTAGTTCTCTTCCAAGGAAATCACCGAATGCCACTCGCATTTTCGAAGAAACAAATTTCTTCGTAGCTATTTGAAAGTGTCAGTAGATATAGATACTTGTTATGTAAAATCGCAACATTCTCTAATAATCCTTTTCCAATAAAATACTTTTTATGCTATATTTCATTAGTGCAGTTGCAAGCCTTTATATGAAAAATCAAAGTACAACAGAGGGTCCATGACGCTGTAAAGTGAGCAGCGCTACATTAAGTTATTCTACAAAGTAGGTTATACAAGAGCATTCTGCGACCTCATTTTTCAATTTAATAATTCACTGCGCTGAGGTTGTACCACAACATTTTCAGCTCAAACGCAAACTTTACTACTATCAAAACACTCAAACGTGAATTGCTATGGTACCACAACAGCGCAGCCTATAGACCATGGGAATACGAAATATTTAACAGCTTTACTTTTTTAAAAGTGGGAAGGACTACTTTAGGATTTTTTTCTGAAGGATATGCGCGGTTTCTGAATTACTGCTACAGCATTGCACTGAATGAGTTACACAGAGCGACTGTGTGAAATATTCTCCATCCGCAATCATCCTGAGATTTATGAAAGGATAGAACTGGTCCTTCGTGTCTATGCCTGCGTCGAAGCAAGCAGAGGACATTTTGAATGTTTAGTATGACGTGTGCGGTGACCACATTATAGTATTGTACGAACTACATGCTATCAATAAAGAAACTGTTCATATCCATTATTTATAATGTAGTCTCGCTTCGTTTCTTTGGATTGGAATAGCAACCGTACACTTCCGATCATATTTTAATCTGACCTTTTTTACTTCATTTGATATGGGGAACCCGCCCCCGCAGTTTGTCCCCCTATTTTAGATTCACCTTCTATACAGTTACTCGTCATACTTCAGATTAATATAACTAGGGACTGCTTTCTCGTTTTCGACGGTTTGGGAAATGGCAGGACATTGGCAATGTATTCAGTTTGAAATAAACAGTGGATTATTATAAAGATATATATATAGATATATATATATATATATATATATATAAGATTCTGTACCATCAAAATTCAGTATCGTGTGAAGCCATCTCGAACACCATTACCAGATTCTATATGACTTCGCATTCAATGGAAGAGATCTTCCAGGCAAATAATCTGTCAGACTATTTCTATGCGAGTCCAAAGTCTGTTAGTGATGGATGACGGGCCAGTTGCTTACCTACCATATCCCACACATGTTCGATCGGAGACGTATCGGGTGAACTTGAACTTCTGTTGCACGAGAAAAGTTAGTTTTACGAAATACTGGAACGAGATCTTCTTGTCCCCAACATCATGTCTCGTTCGAAGTCATTTCAATCTTTTGTCTTATTCATTTCCAGCGAAGATGTTCTGATACATAGTTGTCTTGATATCGCGCATGTCTTTAATATACGCTACTCGTTGCATAAATAAACGCCGATTCTTTAAAGTTTAAAAAACAAATCTGTTTTATAGTGAGAGAGCAGAGGACTTTGAAGGTCGGGTCGTGCAGTCTTAAAATAATCGTCTTGATATTTGAACTTGGACTAGAAATATGCAAGTTTTAACTACAAGTTTTAATTAACGTTTTAACTAAATTTTAACGAATTGGAGTAGCGAATTTAAGCTATCATGTAGAAGGGAGAGCGATAGAGAAGGGTTTGGAAATTACATAAATGCTTTTAATTTCAATCAAGGAAATGTCAAGGAAATTAATCCAGACGTTTTCACATAAGATATGGGAGGAGGGGAGAAAGAAATTTTTTGAAGGGTGGGGAAATGCGGATCAAACTAATCGTAAACTAATTGATTTGAAAATATGCATGGCATCAAATTTTAATGGAAATTGGCCAAGCTGTTGCAGCGTGATGCATTTACAAACATAGATGAAAAATTTTAAAGTTGAAAACTAAGATTTCGCGGTTTATGTAATTATTTATCTTTTCGAAGAATTATGAAACAAAACAGAAACAGATATTAGTAATTTCTTATCCGCAATTAACGCGAATTTGCATAAATAAAATTCAAGCGAAATTTCTAAGTTCAAACTCTTACCTTGTGACTCATGAAACTGCACTGAAAAATGGAAGCAAAAAAATTAATGTCACCTATTATCAGGAAAAAACATAACTAGGCATATAGTTTGAATTCATATAAGGGAATTATAAAACATAAGTAATTTTAAACATTTCAAACATGATTTTTTTTTTTTTTTTGCATACAGCAAAAGTTGTGAAAAATGATATTTGCAGAAAGACTATCGCTAAGATCAACTTCATAAGTACAGACAGCCCTCGTTTTACGCCGGTTTTGCGTATCTACGGTGGCGTAGTAAATCCAAACGACGTAAAATGAAATCATCATTAAGGGGGATGCGTTCCACACATCCAAAAATATATTCTTGTTATTTAATGAAACCATGCTATTCTAAGTTTTTAGGAATAAAATTCTTATAAAATATTTACCTACTTTCATAAGGCCTACTTAATTATCATAAAATAATAACTTAATTATTACAATCATATTCTGTATAGTTTATCATTTCTTGTACCAGACAAGGGCACGATTATTTTTAATATTATTAATATTTATAATAGGTATTTATCATATCATTCAAAAGCAATCAATGCAAGATAACTGAGGGAAATAAGTGAGGAGGGGAGGAACCACCGAGTGGGTGGAGCCAAACTGCAGATGTTAAAGTTGACTGCATTCACTGTTTATGGCGGCATTTTCGCTCAAGAAATTTAATTTTTCTTTAAGTATTTTTTTAATTTTTTTAAAATATATTTTTCCTCATTTCCATCTATATTCTAGACCGGTACAAATCTGAATCGTCATAAATTGAATCGTCGCGTCGTAAAACCAGGGCTGCCAGTATTTGCAAAACATAGTAAGTCTTTTCCATTGTATTAGTGTGGCGATTACTATTTACAATCGGGACCTAACAAAAAAAAACACCAATTTTAAAAAAATTCTTCATTACATGTTGCGGGGTTCAGGTTTCCACCTCTTCGTCAGATGACACATGAAGCAAACTGGAAACAAAAATTTAGTTTTATAAACGACATTCACTTCCTGTCATATGATCAGGGTACCTCATTATTATTGTCAGGGGTTGCAGGGTTTATATATATCGTACACGCCAAACTCAAAGCCTAATCTTCAAGTTTTGCAATGCAACGATTTCAATCAATCATTTGCAATTTAGAAATGTAGAAAGTATAGAATATAAGAATTAAATTAACTTATATTACTAAACATATAAAGCGGGACAGTAATCTGAAAAAGAAAAAAAAAAGATAGGTACGATAAAAACAGCAAAGTCTTGGAATATTGCGTTTTTGTTTTTCTAAATTTCTAAATTTTAATTACGATTTTTAACACTGGTGTCGCTGATGAAATGAAGGCAAGATTGGTTTGTGTCTTCATAGAAACAGTAATTTGAAAGTTGTATTGGCATTTTTCAAATTTCAGATTACTGTCCGTATATATATATATTTTTTAAATACTTATATTATTCGATTTCAAAAGAAATTTAAATTTCAAATCTACAAAAAATATAAAATTAAATATATTCATTATTTTATTTAATCATTAATCTTCTAAACAGGACTTGTTATATTTTGATCATTCAAGTTATCTCATGACAACTTAGAATTAAATCCTCTATTTGAGGAAGTTTTAAGTTTGAATTGATAACTGTCATCTTTTGCTCTTAATATTTTGTAGTATGTTTTAAGAAATTTTCTGTGTATGTATGGAAAATGGATAATTTTTCTATGTATGTGTGTGGAGTGAATAAATTTTTTATGTATGTATGTAAAATGATTAATTTTTTTATGTGTATAAAATAAATAATTTTTATATATATATATATATGTGAGAGATTTTTATACATATAGCCAAAAAAAGCATATAATTTAAAAGATAATTTAAAAAAATAAAATAAATTTAAAAAACCTAAAAAAATATTAAAAAAGAGAGCTATTTTCTTATAATAAAGCGCTGTTATGTTATTTCTAAAAAAATTTTTTTAGCTTAGTTTCAAAATTCAACACCAGGTGCCGCTGATGACGTGTAGGTACATTCGAATTTTAATACTTACACAGAAACAGCTTATTGAAATTAATTTGGTTTTTAAATTTCAGAAAGCTGTCCGGCAAATTTTATATGTTTAGTAATGTAAGTTAATTTTATTCTTATATTCTTTACATTCTGAATTTTAAATTGCAAATCATTGAATGAAATATTTGCATCACGAAACTTGAAAAGATGGCGATTCAAGTTTTGTCATTTGGATTTATATATATATATATATATGTAAAGGGTATTGCAAAATTCGTAAGTAATATTCAAATAATGTGTAGGGGCATGGCTAAGGTTCAATATATTCCTAAATGAACCCATGTTCGGAAATGCCCTTTTATGGCGCTAGTGATCCTAAAGTGAGCCCTTTCTAGAGATCATATTCTTTCCTGAACCATAAGAAATGGCTTGCAGGCGAGCCAACACATGTTTTGCAGGCGAGCTATTTACAGTTCATATGCGTTTCATAGATAATCTCAGAATATCAATGTAAAATGTTCATATATATACTTTTGAAGACTAGGAAGATGATCAGTTGTTTTACAAAACCATTCATCAGATTCTGGGCTCATTCAACTTTTCTTGTTGTTCACTCACTGAGCTGACATTTTATAATCCTTTCAAAAATCCCTTATAATCCTTTATAAGTCAAATAACAATGGAATAATAATAAAAAATAAGAAATTATTCCAAATTCTTTGAAATTTTCCAAGAACAATTTAGCCTTAAGAGTAACTTCTACTGTAGCTGAATTTGCACAAGGTACACGACACTGGATCAATTCCATCCTAAGCATCTAGAATAAAAATAGTAGGCTAATGTTGGGATTTATTCGGTCACTGTTTTAAATAAAAGACGAGTAAGTTAATAGTGCATTACAATCTTTTAACCTAGTACAGGAGGTGCACAATTTTGTTAATAATATCACCAAGCCCATTTTTAGATATCTAAAGTATAAATTTGAAAGAATTTTTATTCGAAATTATAAAATATTCACTCTTCTAAGAGTGAATAACTACCCTTGCTTTGTTTATTTGTTTTTCTGATGATTCTGAGAAATCTGATCGAAGTGAATCTCTCCGTTTCTTAGTTGAAAACAAGTAAGTAAAATAAGAATACTCAGAATCACTTAATTTTCAAATTGTTGTTTTAATGTTAAGGTTATATCAAGGTGAAATTCTAACCTGTTTTGTCTCCTTTGGCTAATTTCTCTAAAATGTCTACGAGCCCATTACCTATATTAAAAGAAAATGAAAAATAATTATTATTCAATTTTATAAATGTTTTCAGTTTTAAGATTAGATTAATTTCAAGATTAATTTCAGAAATAACCATAGTATTTTGTTTCCGTTAAGGACATGTTCCAATTTAAAAATTGAAACCTAACTGATATTTTTGTTTTGGTCGTTGTAAGGTTTAGAATATTTTAATTTCATTTTATTTAGTTGACAAAAATGCTAATAATCTTCAGTAATATTGGTTATTTCTGAGAAACGCTACATTTGGATTGTTTTTCTTATTAATTCTCCGTTCATTTATGTATTATTAGCATAAAAAACGCTTAGTTAAGAAGCTGGAATAAAACAAAGTAAATTGAATATTTTATTTGTAAATTTTTATTTAACGATTGAAACTCACGGAATGTCTTGTTTACTTAGAATCTTTCCATTGTATTTGGGAATTACAAATAAAGAAAAGAAAGGACACTATTTATTCAACAAACTTTAGATTAGATTATATTTTTTTAAACAGAAATAGAACTGATTGATTTTTTTCTTTTACAATAATTTGAATCATTTCTAAAGCAACGAAGTTGAACTTGGTTTCGTAGAATTAAATCATGTTGAAAATAGCAGACGAAGTACAAACAACAAACAGCAACCTATCACATACAACAATAAAAGCACTATTTTTTGACAACAGCAACCATTAAAACAGGACATTCTTAGCAGACAAATATTCACATGGAAATTAAAAAGTGTTAAAACGTTTTCAAAAAATTTAAAGTTTCGAAAAAGTTGCTTCCTAGTAGATGTATCTTTTCAATTCAAAGGATTAGTTGGATATATCTCTGAAAATAGAAAAAAAAAATAAAACAAAAACATATATATTTAATTTTAGTAATATCATTGTAAAGAAACAAAATTTTCATTTCAAACATAATTTGACTTAACTTACTTAACTTCTTTATTTAGTTTTATTACTGCAATTTAAAATAAAGTTAATTAATTTGAAGTTAATTATTTTTTTTAAATTAAAATTTAGATTAACTTACATCTGGCTGCTAATTCTTTTGCTGTTTGTATGAACTAAACATAAAAATGAAATTTTCATTTTTTTCTAAGAATCCAGAACCTGCTAAAAATTATTTATAAAAGTTGTTCTCAAACTAGAATTTTATGAACCAGTCAATTTTGCTTGTAAAGAAATTTGAAGTGTAAAGCGTTTAGTAAACAAAAAATAGGCACCAAAAATGAAATCATGTTTACGAAAACTGTTTTGTACTTTTAGATTTTTCTAATTTCACTTGTTGAAATTATGTTGTCGTTTGGGAACCACTGTTTTGACGTCATAAACTGTTTAAAGTTGAAAGACTGAACTAAGTGTCAGAAATAATCCAGGAATCAACATAATTAATTCTGTTCGATTCCTAAGTTTCTAAAAAACATCAAAATTGTAAATTTAATTCGAAAAAATATCAAATCCACAAAATAAAAATACTGAATGCTCTATTAAGAATGTCTATTGGTAACATTGATTCAGTTTTATAATACCCCAGAACTTTAAAACCTTGTTTTACATAAAACAAAATCAGTAATCTCGTTCAGTATCATGAATTAAAACAGTAGTTAATAATATTATGCAATTAATATTTCCCTATTAATAAAACTTGAGTTAAAGGAATAAATACATGAGTAACAATATACAGTAGATCAAGAAGGAAATTGAAATTTCATTTAAAATGTACCAAAAATACAAATTAATTTATCCACTGAATTACATCTTTGCATTTATGTCGATAGAATCCTATCCTATTGCTCCATTTCCATAAATGATTGTTGAGAAAGTTAGATCATCAAAAGGAAGTTCAATTCCATTTCCTTGTAAGTAAAATGCTATGTAAGTAACATTTCACAAGAGACCAATCTTTAAAAGAATCGAAGCCCATTTTAAGGTTATTATTTTAACTTGGATGTTTTGTCTGATAGTGAAAATCAACTCTTAACCAATAAAAACATCTTCACTTTTGATAAGGAAATAGGAAAGAACATTTTATAATTCAGCAATGTCTTTCTGAACAATATTTAAGAATTTATTTAAAAAGTATTCAAGTTGAAGAAAAGTAAATGTAAGAAGGTTAAAATGAAATGTTTTGTTAAGGATTTGATACTTTTGAAAACCTCTTCGTGTATTTTAAATTCTCATGCCTGAAGTTGTTTAGTGAAATCAGTTTTGAATTCTTCTGGAATATTCTGGAATATTCTCTTTTTTTATTCTCGAAGTTTCTCTGAATGGAAACGTTCATTAAAAAGAAACGCCCACTTTTCTTCAGTGATTTTTTGAAATTAAAAACTTAAATTGAAAAAAAAAAATATTAATGGTCACGTAATTTTCTTTGTTACTGTTAATAAAAATCTATAGATTTACTAAATACATTTTGATAATGATCTGTAGTTAAACATTTTTTGCTACCATATTTATATTTCCAGAAAAATAAAAAGATCTGAATAATCTTTGCTTTCCTTTTCTCTCATAATTATAAACATTAGTTTCTTTTGAAGCTTTTATTGTTAATCTCGGGGCACGGCAGTGCCCCCGCCAAGACGAGCCGAAGGCAGGAAGGGCACTACGTACCTTTTCTGGAAGTGTTTCGTCGTATTTTTGAACCCTCATAGCTTCGGCCTAGATAATACTAGAGAGCTCGAATTTTCAAGATATGATGCAGTTACCAGACTAATGAAATACGCTAAGTTTCATTTATCTAGCTTGTATACTTTGGATTTTATTAATACCTAAAATACGTCGATTCCGTCACTGACTCACTCACTGACTGACTGACTCATGATCATCAAAACCTCTAGGGTACTTCCTGAAGTCCTAGAAAGCTGAAATTTGGTATGCAGGTTAGGATTAGCACACAAACAACAACAAAATTAAGAAATCCGTAAATTTCACATTCCAACTCCTCATAAAGGGGGGGGAGTATGGTTATGTATTATCGAACCCTCATAGCTTCGGTCTGGATAATACTAGAGAGCTCAAATTTTCAGGATAAGATGCAGTTACCATACTAATGAAATACGCTAAGTTTCATTTATCTAGCTTTTATACTTTGGATTTTATTAAGATCTGAAATACGTCGTACCCCCAATGCTACGGCCTAAATAATAATGTGATTTCTTACAAAGGTGCAAACAGCTTGTATATACAAGTTGACCAATAGAAAAACAGAAAAGTAGGGTATTGAAAAAAAATCCATTTTCTAAATAATCTTAAAACGAAATTTAGTTGTAATAGATAATCCCACCCAAAACATTTCATGTAAAATAAGTTGCCAAGACTCACATGCTCATAACGCTTTCACTGTTAAAAAGTTATCAGATCTCATCTTACAAAAAGAAATGAAATCCCACCCAAAACATTTCATGTAAAATAAGGGGTTGCCAAGACTCGCATGCTCATAACGCTTTCACTGTTAAAAAGATATGAGATCTCATGTAGAGCCAAGCCTCTAACTCTACGAGGCCTAACTCTACAAGCCCTAACTCTAAAAACCCTATATCTTGGTCAAAAAGTATGGCTTGGCCGTTTCATGGAACTATTTCATCTCACCCAAAACATTTCATGTAAAATACGTTTCCAAGATGCTCATAACGCTTTCACTGTTAAAAAGTTATCAGATCTCATGTAGAGCCAAGCCCCTCACTCTACATGCCTAACTCTAAAAACCCTACTATCTTGGTCAAAAACTGTGCCTTGGCATACTCCATATCCTTTACGTAACTTCATGGGATTGTCTGTGTGACAGCCACGAAACGGCCAAGGCATACTTTTTGATCAAGATATAGGGTTTTTAGAGTTAGGGCTTGTAGAGTTAGGCCTCGTAGAGTTAGGGGCTTGGCTCTACATGAGATCTCATATCTTTTTAACAGTGAAAGCATTATGAGCATGCGAGTCTTGGCAACTTATTTTACACGAAGTGTTTTGGGTGGGATTTTCTTATTTCTAGAAATCACTGAGAAAGGATATTTTATTTTCTTATAAATAACTTTTTTATGCTTTAAAAATATTGAACCCCGTTTATTCGATTTTTATAATTAAGCTTTAAATAATATTTTGACATATTTATTAAAATTATAGAAATTTCCTAATTGTTGCAAAACATTGAATAGTCTAGGTTTAAAATCATTAATGTAGAATTTTCGTTAAATCATATTGTTTCCAAAGATATTAATTTAATATCATGTTAATTTAATGACCTAATTCGCAAACTTAGAGTCTACATTCATTCCCGTTGCGGTCTCGTGAAAAGACGACTTCAAGTAAGTTTCGCAAAGATTCGTTTTTTTATTACGAACCAAATTGATAATGAAAATTTTGAGAACATAGACTCGATCTGAAGCGTTCTTGGATTTCGACCTGTTCTTGAAGTTTTCAATTTTGAACGACATCTGCCTTTCTCATTTTCTTTTTCCCAGTTATGAAATGGTCAGGAAAAATACTCTCAGAAATATCAAAATTTCGAATCTTCATAGAAACAATGCTAATAAATGACTTCGATATCCCAGCTTCTGCTACAGTTTCCAAAAAAAACTGGTTATTAGTGCTCCTCATCAAAATTATTGTCAGTGATAAGTGAAGGTTTTAGGTTTGCTAAGTCTCTAATAGGATATTACATATGTTCTACACATATGTTAATGGATTTTATCTCATTTCATTTCAAATTTCCATACATACTAAGATGGAATGAGTAAAGATTCAAAAAATTAACAACTCAATGTTAGTAGTAGATTCGGTTACGTGATTTCAAAGAACCCAAAATGTTTAGAATCAGGAAGATTTAGCAAATAATTTTCCTTGCTAACACCTTTCTTCGAATACAAGTGAATGTAAAGAAATATGAAATCTATAAATTTATGTAGTATTTCTCCACGGAACAATTATCTTGATTTATTAGCAAGTTGTGTGGTTGGAATTGATTTATTTATTGCAGCAGACGATTAGTTGGTTGACATCGCTTAGATACAATTATTTTTTTTTTGAAAATTGATTAAATCATCACAAATATAGAGAATCAAAATTTTCAAAAATTCAATTTTGTTGGCTATGGTGAAACCAATTCTTGATCGAGAAGAATTGTTCCTTAGAAACTAATTTAACTGATTAAAAGTGAAAAAAAAGTGTGGTTGAGACAATACTACCGCATTATTCAACGAAGCCGTTCTTAGGAAGCAGAAGTTTATTTTCTTAAATCACTATTCTCCCAAAAAAGTTTCTGATGTTTATTCCGCAAAAAGCTCAGAGAAATTAAAGATCACATTTTATTAATGCACACAGACGTGAATCTTTATTTTTTATAGGAAAAATAAGATCCTAAAGAATTTTCCAGATTGTATTGTATTTGTGGATGGTTATCGATGACAAATGTCGAACCTGGGAGTTGAAGCCAATGAATTGTGATTCCATTAATTATAATGAAGATTAGATCCACTTGAATTGAAAACGAAGAATCTATTGTAAAGAAATTGTCTAGCCATTAGTTGTCACTTTTGAGATGATACGACTTTGACTACCAGAGAACAATAAATCTCTGAGACAGAACTGCTTGGAATTGCAAAAAGCAGATATTCTGGCTATTATATGGTCCTCATGTTACGGATTTGATTTTATAGAAAGGGACTAGCAACGATTCAGAAAACAAAAACAGGTTTCTGGTATAGGAATAATGACATTGAAAAAGCTGTCAAAGAAAAACAGACAGCATATATACATACAATGAAGAAAATCCAACTCCTCTTACTCCAATGATATCGATATTTCGTCCTATTCAAAGGACTTCTTCCGGATATAATATAAACAAAAACAAAACAAGGTCTGAAAGAGAAAATCTTCTCTTTTCTCTACAATCACAACTTAAAATATGTAACAAATAATTTCAATAAATATAAAACATGACATTAACAATGAATATAAAGTAACATAAATAAACATTATTAATAAATTCGTATCAATAAACAAGGGTGATTTTATATTATTACAATACCTTTGTTTAAATAAAATTCAAAATCTCTTCAAATTTATTATTCTTTGTTAAAGATTTTTTGAAAATATTAAGCGACAACTCATTAACTTTAAAGCATTTATCCTGATTAAAACATATACAACTCTTAATTAAACATGATTCCACTGTAAACCTTTTATGTTCATCTTGAACATTAAAAATAATATTTATGTTTGGGTCGGGGCAATGATTCTTAAGCAGGCAATGATTAGCCCATCCTGAAATCTTTCTGTTACCTTTTTCCAACGCCGTAACGTGTTCTTTGACCCTTTCTTTACCCATCCTTTCTGTATTTCCTATATACACCTCACTACACCTCATTAAGTACATGATTACTCTGGAAAGACTTTTTATAATTACAAGTCTAACCATATGACATCTACAAAGAAAGAGATAATTAAACGCATCTAAGAAGAATTGTTAATTATACAGATGATAAAAGTCTTTGGAATAATAAAATCAATAGTTTAAAAGAAATATTAATAATGAACGAATATCCTAATGCATTCATTGAAACAGCATTCAAAGAGTTTTTCAAAAAAAGAAAATATGAGACACAATTAAGTCATGTAAATGAAAAAAAAAGTTTTGAAAAATGCATTACTTTACCTAAAGGTTTAAAGGTTAATAAACAAGTTAAAGATGTTTGTAAAATTAATTAGATCAAATTAATTTATTATAAAAATAATATTCATTTCAAGAAAGAAAAAACAAGAAGAAAGGATACGCAATTCAATAGAATGTTGGTTGTATACGCTTTGAATGTAAGGATTGTAGTGAGGTGTATATAGGAAATACAGGAAGAATGGCTAAAGAACAGGTCAAAGAACACGTTACGGCGTTTGAAAAAGGTAACAGAAAGATTTCAGAATGGACTAATCATTGCCTGCTTAAGAATCATTGCCCGACCCAAACATAAATATTATTTTTAATGTTCAAGATGAACATAAAAGGTTTACAGTGGAATCATGTTTAATTAAGAGTTGTATATGTTTTAATAAGGATAAATCCTTTAAAGTTAATTAGGTGTCGCTTAATATTTTCAAAAAATCTTTAACAAAGAATAATAAATTTGAAGAGATTTTGAATTTTATTTAAACAAAGGTATTGTAATAATATAAAAATCACCCTTGTTTATTGATACGAATTTATTAATAATGTTTATTTATGTTACTTTATATTCATTGTTAATGTCATGTTTTATATTTATTGAAATTATTTGTTACATATTTTAAGTTGTGATTGTAGAGAAAAGAGAAGATTTTCTCTTTCAGACCTTGTTTTGTTTTTGTTTATATTATATCCGGAAGAAGTCCTTTGAATAGGACGAAATATCGATATCATTGGAGTAAGAGGAGTTGGATTTTCTCCATTGTATGTATATATGTAATTTAAGATAAATAATAGATTCAACGAAAAACAGACAGCCTTTAAAAATCTTCTGCAAAGAAACACAGTGAAACAATAGAAATATATATCGAGAAAAGAAACTTAGCAAAAAGTCTAATTCGTTAAGCTCATCAAGAATCTTGGAATACATTCATAAGTAACACCCAGAATGATGTGGAAGACAGACATTGACTTATAAGATCCTACGACATTTAAATAGTGAAGAAAGAGATAATGCAGATATTAACAACATAAAATATGATGTGGGTTGAACATTATAAAAACCTTTGGTACAATCCAGCTACACCAATAAATGCACAGTAGTTGAAAATATAGACTGCATAGAATTGAATGAATTACATGAAGTGCTAAACATAACTAAAAATAGAAAGGATAAAGGCACAGACAATCTAAACTCTGAACTTCTTAAATATGGAGGCTCCTTATTACATGAAAATTTGCTTTATTTATTTAACATTTATTGGAAAAAAAATGTGAAATACCCACAGATTGGAAAACGGCGAAAATCATATCTATCTTTAAAAAAAGGAGACAGAAATTGTTGCGCGAGTTATAGAGGAATCATCTTACTTAATAGTACTTATAAACTATACAGTAAAATAATCAATAATAGAATAATGAAAATAATGGACCCACTACTTTACAAGAACAATCTGTTTTCAGACGAGGGAGATCCTGTATTGACGATGTCTTTGTTGTGAAGCAAATAATTGGAAAAAGACGAGAATTTAATCTTGAAACTCATATGATTTTTATAGATTATGAAAAAGCTTCTGATCGTGTAGATAGAGAAATACTATCGCTTATAATGCAGAAAAAAGGAATCCTCCGACATCTGATTCAAGCATGTACAATCCCTATACAGTGAAACTTGAATAATTCGAAGCTGAAGGGACCAGAGAAAAGTTCGAATTATCCAAAAATTCGAATTACATATATTCTCTCAAACAGAAGAGATAAATAAAAAAGATTAACTCCACGATCAAAGATTTAGCACAAAAACTTTATCTAAGAATACTGCTACATTTTTTTTTCATTAAATCAAGCCTTTTTTACTAGTTTAATTATTCATCACTTTAAAAAAAAGGCAGACTTTTTAATTGCTTCATTGAATGCAATCTTTGTGTCCTAGCATATGATTCCAACCTCTGGGTTGCCAGGTCCTCTCGTTCTTTTTTTATTTTTTCATTGCCATTTTTGCTGCTCACGATTTTATCTTTGTCTTCAAATATGTCGATAGCGTGTTGGATGGAATTCCAAATTCCTTGGCGATTTCCGATTTCTTTTTAAGGCCTTTTTCCACTTCCTTAATCACCGTTACCTTTCCAGCTAATGTTAATGACTTAGAAGAAGCTTTAGCATTTCTCCGCTTGAGAACGAGATGTAGATCATCTCGAAAGCGCTCGCATTTCATTGTATTTATATTTATGTATTTAATTAGAACTGTGTATGGAGGCCAGAACCCAGTCATTTCATATTCAAGCTTTAGCTTTGACAATGGCATATTAAGAGCATTTAAACAATACTTAAAGTACAAGCACAAAAACTAAAAATGTATACAACCGCATTAAATCATTCACAGGAAGTGCATGTGACTCTAAGACCGAAGGGGTGTGGGAGGGGGGAGGGTAACAACAGAGGGTGGACAGAAAAATCCTCGGAAAACCCCACATAGTGACATTCAATCTTCGCTTTTGTTTTTATTAGAAAGACCGCTAAAATAAATAATGTATCTTAGCTGAGAAAAGTTTCAGGAAGAATTTTTACCGTAATATTTTAGTGACAATCTTACGAAAAATTCGAATTATCTACGATTTTTTAACATTATTTTAATACAGAATTCTAGGAACCGAGAAAAAAATTCGAATTATCCAGAATTTCGAATTAAACAAGTTCGAATTATCCAAGTTTCACTGTATTAAAATACAAGTATACTAATTGATACGGAGGAAGTAAAAATTAATCAAGGAGTTAGACAAGGCTGTGGCTTATCCACAACCCTGTTTAATATTTATATTGATGACATCATATGAACATGGAAATCATCAATAAATACTGGTATTCATTTGAATGAGTCAACTTCTGTCAATACATTACTTTTTGCGGATGATCAAATTATTATTCAGACAAATGAAGATGATCTTCAAAGATCTACCTATACACTTCACAAAATATACCAAGACTATATTATGAAAATTTTAATTCCCAATACGCTAGCAATGACATTTAAAGGCAAAGAACTAGTTCGAACAAAAATTATTATTGATAATAAAATTATCGAACAAATACAACATTTCAACTACCTAGGTTATGATATCACCATTAACTATGATAATAATATACATAAAAAGCTGTACAAATTCCAACATATCTTTGGCACTCTCATTAGAACCATAAAGGGACAAACAAGAAAAGAAGCATAACTAAAGTTTTATAAGGTCATGGTAGTTCCCACTTTACTACACGGTTCGGAGACAAGGACACTGAACATCCAAGACATAAACGGAATTCAAGCAGCAGAAATAAGATACTTGCGATCTCTAAAGGGTTGTACTATTTTAGATAAAATAAGAAATGAAGATATCAGAAGAGAATTAAACATATTTAGTCTCTAGGAGAAAATTAGTGAATACCGCAATAATTGGAAAGATCATATCCAACGTATGAACTGCAATAGATTACCTAGAGCTGCCTTTTATTACAAATCAAAAGACAAGCAAGATCGTGGCAGACCTAGGAAACGGTGGCTGTACCAAGAAGCCGGAGAAGGCTTTTTGTCTAATCCTTGATGATGATGATGATGATGATCAAAAGTCAAAACTTTTAATGACGTAATTGTGTCTAGTTAATTAACCAAAAAGATGGGCAAATAGTAGAATTCCATAGCACTTCGATGGTTTTCGTTTTTTGCTATGGTGTAATTTTTGATTCAGGAAAGGTTCCAGCATTTTTCACACAGCAATTCATGAAACAACGTCTATGGACGGTAACAGAACTCCATGACCTGAGCCGTTCCTTCTTCTGGTTCTTCTCTTCTCCTTTTTTACCCCTCACTTCCTACCTGTTCTCACTGAAAATTAAAGTTTTTGAATGGAGTACTATATTTTATTCTACGACATCTATTTTTATTTTACTTGATTTCACAACAGTTCATTACAATAAAAGAGAGAAATCTTTCTATTTGCTAAGATTGGGGCGTCAATTATAACTTTCACGAAACAGAATTTATTTTGTCTACTAATTTTCCTGTATATACATAATATATAAATTTATATTTAATTTCACAGTTTCCTATCAGGGCCGAGAAACTGACAAATTCATGAAAAAGTGAAATGTGAAAAAGGATTTGCAATAAACGTTGTTTCCATAACAGAAATTCATGAGATCAAAGTTAGGTAAGAAAAAAGTCAACAAGTTTGTTATATATATAGTGGTTGTTGTAACATGAATCTTCTATAAATAAATTGATATTCGACATTTTTTAACGTCGAAGTTGAAGTACATTATTATTCAATGAACGTCTGATAATTAATTGTGAAACTAAGCCTACAGAAGGGAAAGGAACATTTTCCTTCGTCACAACTAATAACCGAGTACTCCACAAAGTAATCTAATCTAAGTGATAAACCATTTCACTGCTGATTTTTAAATATTAAAATGTGTTCAACGATTCGACTAAATGCAAATACACAGCACAATGATTTTTCCCTTATAATATATTTAAAAATTTTCAATTTTGAATTTTAAAAATATTTTTTAATAAAACGATTTTTTTATTGACTTATTTTTTTACTTGTTTCTGAAACGAAAATCAAAAAATATTTTGTTTTTCTCAAATTTGTTTCTTAATCTTTCAAGTGTTTCATTCTATTATTACCATTAATGATATAGGCTTATTTCTTTCTCCATTAATGATATAGACCTACATAAAGTTGACATTAAAAATGAAAGACAAAGCAGAAGAAAAGACAAATGAAGTGTTCTTAAATTCATTGGTTCCTTTCAAAGATTTCATGTGTTGTTCTTACACTGCATTCAAGTTATTTTGTATTCTGTTCTTGTATTTAACTTCATATTAAATCTTTGGAATTCTCTTATATAAACCAGTCGTTCGCTCTCGTTGTCTTATTGAATTGTTAGGAGTGTTTCATGTTGATATTTCTTATAATACTTAACTTTAACATACTTAACTTTAAGAAACAACTGCCTTTACAAATCCTACTTCTGTTCCCGCGACACAATATTGTTCAATGTTTATTTCTTTTCTTTTTTTTCTTTGTATTAATGCAAATGTAACAGGCGTAGCTGTGGATATTGAAACAGATTGTGGTAAACGCATTAACAAACAAACAATCGGACGTTTCTAATGGACCAATTATAAACATTGTAAACAGCTTAAAAATAATAAAAAGTTCAACCAAAAATTTGAGATTTGCTGTGGAATATCAAACTCTTTTTCCCAAATAAACTGATTCTCAGTAAGATTTTAAGAATCATCTAGCTATCATTGAAAAGGTTTTTTTTTTTTTTATATATATTTTGATTTTTTGCAGTCGTGTTGTAATACACTCTTATCTCTCGTTGAGATGATATACTTTATCTGACCCTATCTTTCATTGGCTAAATATCTCCTCTCATCAGTCAATGTTTATAAAATATTGTTTCGAAATAAAATAATTGAATGATTTAAAAATGGCTTTAAAGAAATCTTTTAAATTCAAACAGTTAAAAATCGACGGAGAATACAGATGATTAAAAATGAGAATAAAAAATATGACTAGTTTCGGACATCATTACGGTGTCCTTTCATAAATATAAGGGTTTCACTAAGAAGGTGTGTTATAAAGTAATCATGACTAATCAAAAAGCTGTTAATGGTCGAATCGATGGTGCAGGGGGTGAAGATCCATTTTGGCAAAAGACCAATCGAAGTGAATTTGGTGGGGTGTGGGGATAATGGAAAACAAAAATGCAACACAACATTAGTGGACGCCACAAACACTAGCCGAATCTATTGAAAGCTTAAGGTTGAAGGCAATAATTACAACTTTTTCTTTTGTGAATCAAAGTCTAATGTGTAGCCTGTTTTGTACACGTGGGCTGCTGCCTTATAATTAAGGTTGCCAGTGCGAAAGGCGTGTAGGTTCTCCTTAAGCCTGATATGTAAGGGGGCGCTTTGTTTCTCCTATGTACACTAACTGTTATTCACGCACCGAATCCCGTAAATGCAATTATTTGTATTTTTTTTGTAGTAAGGCCTATATTGTTTGGTTGAAGAATCCGTTTGACATGTGCAAATAAACTGTCATTTTAGGGGATGGATATGTAAATATCGCGTTTATTGTTATGTATCTGGATTGTGCTAGGTATCTGGATGTTTATCTGGATTGTGTAACTTACATAAAGACTGACTGATGGTACTTTTATTAAAAGCAGGTGGATATTCACTCATCATAATCATGTTAATGATGGTATTGATTCCCGTTTCAAAGCGGTTACGTCAGAAGATGTGCTAAAGGTCCTCTTCATCGCTATATCAATGACATTCTTGTTATGACAATGCGCATATTACAATGGAAGTTCATCATAATGCCGGATACAAAGGCTTTAGGTAAACGGCCAATGTGAACTTTTGTCTATTTTGTGGATAAGGATGTCTAAGAATGCCAATTGATTATTATGCTCTTTTTCAATGTTAAACTTACTTCGTTAGTGATGTGATTGAAGATGTTACAAATATCATCCGCGCTAATTTCGAAAACTATTAAAAACAGGTCAGCGACGTACCGTCGATCAAAGCTGATATCGTGTCGTGGATAAAAGTTTGAGAAAGGTCACCGTAATGATGTCTGAAACGAGTCATGTTTTTTATTCTCATTTTTAATCGTCAATGTTTTCTCCATCGATATTTAACCTTTAAGTTATGCTTAATTAAACACACGTTAAATTACATCAAAATTCAAAAGTTATTATTTTGAATTTTGAATTCGTATCTTTTTTCTTGAAAACATGTGAAAAGAATTGCACTCATAATAAAATACTTGTTTAAGAGATTATTCCACAATTTTATTGCAATTTCATTTTTTAACATTTGAAGATCTCACGGCTAATACGATACATGAGTATTCCATAATTTTTTTCTATAATAATTTATATAATCAAAAATAATCTAATGAATAAAGTTATTCAATTGCTATAGAAATATTAATAACGGATAATAGAAGCTTATCTGAAAAGGTACCTTTTGTTAGGGATGGTTGTTAATGTTCGTTGTGATCTGAAATGGAATGAAAAAAAAAGCATTATCATCAGTAGATCGAAAACTTATATGTATATATGTATTATAAATAAGAATAGATGTAAGGTTAACATTATCAAAAGTGAAGCTTTTTCTTCGAAGCACTCTAATTACATCAGGCGAGTGACACTGTAGTCACTGAAATGATGTTCGAACAAGAGAGTGCTAAGCATCTACCTTTAAAGTTTTTAAAGCTATCAACTGAAATAGACTAAATTATGAAAACATTTGTTCCTATTCTATCAAATCCACTGGCTTTCAGTGACAAGTACTTCAACATAACAACATTGTTTTTTCTGAACCAAGCCATTCTGTGGCATCTTAAATTTTTACAGATATTGGCTCTTAACCCATAGCAAAATTCATTTCAAATATTTTATCATTTGAATCAATTTGTTTAGAACAATAATAATTTCACATTTCAACACAATTATTAGAAAGGAAAATTAGACAAGGGTTCTAATATAGAAATTTTACTTGGTCTAAGCTACGCCATTTTCAATTTGGAAATTCATATTCTACTGGATTATCTTATTATTTTTATTATATATTCTATCCAATCACGACAGAACATATGTCTATTTAATTTAAAACAAATTTTATACATCCTGTATGTCTTTTAACTTCTGCAAGTAATGAGAAATTTGATTTTTCAGAGCTTCATGAAATCCATTACACTTAAGGAATAGCTTGGAAAAAAGTTGAAGATGTGAGATTGTATTTACATTTTGCAATAATTAATTTTTTGTATATTGGCAGTTCGGCCGTCCTAAGGTAAAAGGAAGCAACTAGCAATTTGGAAAGTGATTATTTGCTGCCTTTCACCGTAGATATAAGCATATTGTGAGTAAGTTGCCACCTTTGACCATCGAAATAGCGGCCACACTTAACAGCAGATCATCACCAAATTGCTCAGGAAGACGTGTAGATACTTCCTTACGTAGAAAACGTAAAAAACGCAAAATCAGAAAATTTGTAGTTACTTCTTTTTACTTTAGGACAGCAGAGTTGTCAAACTCTAAGATTACCTCTAGGACTCTTTTAGAGTCTTTTTATTTCCGAAGCTAACTCAGCCTCCTGAAGATTGAAAAAGCTTCGAATTTTTAAAAATAATTCTACCATGTAATTTATTTTTGTTATTAAAAGTAGGTAAATTATTCTTTCTGAGATTTCAAAAGAATCGTCAATATCTTTATTCAAGTAATTGAAATAAAGTTCAAAGTCTCAGTAATATTTGAAACAGTAAAAAACCTAGATCCTATCCTCATCTTCCAAAAATCTCGTAAAACTATCAATCAGTTAATTATAATAATCAAAACAAATTTTTGTCAATAAAATTCTTTTCTACAAAAATTACTTAAAAATAAGATAAATTAAGGCATGAGATTAATTAAGGCATTTACAAAAGAGCATTTGATATTCAAATGAAGCTTTGTTGTAAAAGAAAGTACTGTTTTATATTCAGTTTGAAAAGGAATTACTGAAAAAGAAATGAACAATTTCTGAACTTTTGTTTGAACTTTTAAAAATAGCTTAGTTTAATAATTTACAAGTAGAACCCTAGAAACTCAACGGTTGGAAATATAGTTCTCCTAATTATAATGAAGTGACAATTTAGATTAAATAAGATCTTTTAATCATATTTACTAGATTACACAGATTATTTCATTGCAAACAAATTCAATCACTTTCTAGTTGTAGAGGGTCGCAATAACAGGGATCCACGATTACGTCAATTTATTATGAAATTTTTATTAAAATTACTTGTAACAAAAATCAATATGCTCATGCACGCCTCCACATCACGATCTTAAATTTGATAGCACCTTTGCTATCTCCTGTGGTTCCTGAGGAAAAGGGCTTAAAGACTCTTTTCAAATACATGTATAATTTGTTATTGATCTCCATCAATATTTATCTGAAATCAAGCATTATCGTTTAGCTTAATATTAAAATGATGCCACATGATTCTCATCAACTCTTTTAAAATCATTTGCTATTGAGTATTTGCTATATTTCATCCAGTTTCTTTTACTCTCAGAGAAGGTTGATTATGAAATAGTTTTGAGCCTACTTGATAAATAAGTCTTTTCGTCATAAGGAATATTTTTAATTACTAAATGTTCTGATGGATCCTTAGAATAGATTCAAAGAGTTTACAAAAACTCAACTTCAAATTATTTCAAAAACTCAACTTATCAGCAAGTTAAAAACTAGATATATTTAATGCCGTAAATTGTATATTATTTCATCATATGCTTATTCATTTCTTTTTTAATATTATTTGTATTGTAATGCATTGTAATCTGTAGTTTTATGGAAAGCAGTTACCAATAGTTTGTTTCTTTCTTATTGTTATAACATTATTATTAATTTTGAAAATTTCATTTACTTACTTGCTTTAATTCCAATTTTTCTTTATTTTTACTTCGAATATTTACTTTCAATTAATAACAAATTATTTAATAGAATCTAATTTTCCCTCAAAATATCTGTAATTAATTCATTTCTATAATTCCAATTACTTTCTTACGTTTGAAATATTTATTTTGTTTCATTTACACTTGTATAATTATTTTGGTTGTACACAAAATCTTTCAGTGTCTGTGTCTGTTTCATCACATCGTTGTCAGGAGAGAAACGTTTTACTATGTTTTGCTGAAAACATTTATATTTGTAATGATTTCATTTTTATCTCTCTAAACGATCACTTCATGGCTAAAGTAATTTATTTTTCTCATTTTCTGTTACCTTCAACGACATCCATAAATTAATAAAATATTTGAAAAAGAAAGAAATAAATGAAATGACTGGGTTCTGGCCACCACACACAGTTCTAATTAAATACATAAATATAAATATAATGTATTTATGTATTTCATTAGAACTGTGTGTGGTGGCCAGAACCCAGTCATTTCATATTAACGTTAAACACACGTAAAACATCTTTAAATAAATAAATATCATCGAAGAATAATAAAAACATTATCTTTGTCGTGCACCTACGTCGTTAAAGACAACCACTTTCCCAAAAGACAACCACTTGGCAATGGTATTTGGTAATAATATTTTAATATTAAAGTTTGATATTCAGTCATCCGAAGTCAAGCTTAGTTTTAGCTGAAAAGCCCTAAATTTACGGATGTTATCTACGAAATAACTTATAAGTCCCATTCCACTTCCAAGCTCCGCCTCCTAAAACCCGTGAACATATGTCAACTTTATTGTTACTTTTTTGTAGTTACATCAACGTCCTACAAGCTGTAAAAAGTTTATGGCGAAAGCTACAAAAACGACGTCAGGATAAGACATTGAAGGTAGTAAAAACGTCAAGAAGTTGAAATTTCATTCGACCGCCATTTTAGAACGGTTGATCCGATTTAGCTGAAATATAATATCAGCCGGGTTCTTAAGGATATCTAATACCCAGAAAAGTTTTAGCTCAAAAGCAGTTATCCATGTCACAAATTAGAAATCATGCTTCACTGCAAAAGCCCACCCCTTAAAAACCCTTGATTTCGAATTCTTTTATACTTATTTGTAGTTCAACCAATGCCCTAAAAGCTCTAAAAAGTTTGTGGTGAAAGCTCTAAAAACAATGTGACTATCAGAATTCGAAATATAGAAAAAATCGTCAAAAAGTGAAAATAAATAATTATATATATTTGTTTCAGCTATGCCGGCTTGACCGGGCGGTCTAGACGGCGGTCTGCCGTGTGTGGCCAGTAATCCGGCATCTGGATTCGAATCCCGGTACTGGCATGGCTGTTTCTTTCTTCTTCTGTGTTTCGTCCGTTTCGCCCTGATACTTCCTCTCTCAGGGTTATCTCCCCCCCCTCCAAAGTGGTGACTTCTCGTCACGCTTCCCAGTATTCTAGCTTTGTCCTGATGTTCTCAGGTGGGGTAGTGCGTGGTCCGCTGGGGCCCATTCGCAGATAATAAGAATAATTTTTTGTCTCAATTGAAACAAACAAGAATAGCACCCCCGATCAATGTGTTGGGTCTCCTGCAAACGTTCCTTATGATATGTAGAAAATAGACACAATAAAACTTACAACTACTTTGCTTGACATTCTATATATCGTCCTTATGATAGGACTTCTTCAGGAATCTCAAATCTCAAACGATACAAAATATAAAATAAATAAAAACATCAGAGAAAAACTTTCCTCTTCTTATTAGTCCTATCATAAGGACGAAATATAGAATGTCAAGCAAAGGAGTTGTAAGTTTTATTGTGTCTATTTTCTACATATGATAAGAAGAAATTTGAGAATTATGATTTCTTATGGTGTAGCAAAGGATATGTTCTCTCGGAAAGGCTCACTTTAGGACCACCTAGTGCCTTAATGGGGCGTTTCCGATCATGGGTTCATTAGGAATATATTGATCCTTAGCCATGCCCTTACACGTGGTGTAACGGAGCGGAATGGCTCCATTACGATGAAGCATACAGCTGGGGAATTTTGAATTTTGTTATTCTATTGTATTTATTTATTGAGAAATGTTCATGAATTAAAGGGAAGGCTTATTGATTAATAGAAAAGGGATCGATTTAATAATGTTTATTAGATCTCCAGCATTATATAAAACTGTGTGTTTTCATTAATATTTGTGAAAGATTTATTTTGGTGTTAGTAATTTTAAATAAGAAATTGTGTTTAAATGGTCTAATTGAGGAAGGTCAATTTTTTAAAACCATTTATTCAATGAATAGTATTGTGTGGGACGAATTGACTCTGTATTTTCCCATATCGGCTTTTACTTAATCTTGGAACAAAACGTGGGAAAATTTTCTCCTCCGATCCAAACGAGATCACGTGGCCTGAAGTACAGAAAGTTCGGATAGGAAGTGACGCATGCGGAGACCGTGTGCAACGGGGGGTTCGTGAAAGGTCACGTGAACCCTGTGAACTTAGTGGATTGGCGAGGATTGCGTGAGTTTCGAGTTTCGAAACTAAAAGTTTTCGAGACGGTCAGTTGTGGTCAGCGAGCAATCTCTCTCTGCCACGGCCTTTCGTGACGAGTAGACGTGTTGGTCCGCCGGTGCATGTGGACGGCTATTTCCCCTGCGTCGTCCACCTCTGCACGCGGCCGGCTCTTCGTTGCAGCCCGCCGCTATAAGCGATCGGCGTTCGACGGGTCCTTACCGGACGAACACGGAGGGACGAAAATAAGAAGACTGGCAGTTAGACGATCCGGGACGGACAAGTTCAACTGTGTGTGTGTTCTACCAGACCTTCTGTTTTTTGTAAGTAGACTGTATTTTATTGCTGAAACGAACAGCGTCTTACAACCAGCAGAACCAAGTACGGGTGCGTCGGTCGCATCGTACAGACTATACTCTGGAGAACTTAAGTGTCGTTAGTGAGATTCGTTCGAGGCGTCAACCAATTTTTAATTTCCACGGCGAGCGAAGAAGCCGTTTGTTATACGCCAGTCACAAGGCTGCATCAATCCCACATAAGGTGAGAGCTTATCTGCCGAATGAAAAGGCGAACTTTAAAGGAACAGAACAATAGTTGTTTCCTGTTTATCCTTCCGTCTCATTCAGGTGTCTGAACTTTACTTGGACAGTGCACAGTGACCCATCTACGAATTGACTTTATTTCATTGTAATCTCTGCATGTAAGAGGTTGTCCCAAAATCGACGATTTTGGCCCCACTCGGATTTCGCTGAAAATTGGTATGCAGACTCCGTAAGGGGTGTATGGTCTACAGTAGCAATTACAAGAGTGCCCGACTTCCGGTTAAACCGGAAATGCGTGAAGTTTGCTGTTCATTTATATGTTGAAATATCAAACAAAAAACCTATGCCCCACTCGGATTTCGCTGAAAATTGGTATGTAGACTCCGAAGGGGATGTATGGTCTACAGTAGCAATTAGAAGTGTGCCCGACTTCCGGTTAGACTGGAAATGGGTGAAGTTTCCTGTTCATTTCTATGTTGAAATATCAAAATGAAACCTATGCCAATCGATAGAGTTCGTTGTGCTAAATAAAATTATACGTCATACGTCTACCTGGCACTTCCGGTAAAAGGGATATTTAAGTATATTCTCATGAGTTTCATGACTTTTCTCGAAAATTCTAGTCTATTCAAGAAAGTTCTAGAAAAATCTCGTCAGATTCAGAGGCATTTAGACTCTCTGACTTGATTATTCTAGACAATTCTAGAAGTTTCCAGAAAATGTTAGTAAAAATTCTAGAATTTTCAAGAGCATTCTCGAATTTTCTATTTTGACGTAGAATGAGGCCGGGAACTGTCATGAACAGTTTACTACACTTTTCCATAGATTTCTAGAAATACCTTAAGAGGTATATAAACCCTGTGGCTTTGCACGAGCACAGTCAGTTACGATTTCAAACTTAGAGCAGGTCAGTACCACTTTTAACTTGTGCTAAAATGATGGAAGTGGCTGGCACAAATCCGTCCATCTTAATATAAACATCGGCATTCAAGAATGATATTCATTGTTTTTTTCTACTATTTAAACCACTGATTTAGATTTAAAAAATTCTTTCAAAATGGCGGATCTTCCAAAATGGCACAGCAATATTACTGTGAATGTTCCACAGAAACGTGTGACTTTAAGCCACCGAACATGCATTTCAAGTGCAAACGAGAGTCATCGCATATGTTAGTTCCAATAAAAGCCCGGAAAGATGCTCTCAAGACTTTGAAAATCTATATTCCAGCTAAAGAACGATGCTGCAACCGTCATATCAATCCAGGAAACGATCTTTTTCATCGTGAATGATTCGATCGTCTTTCATCAAATCGTGTGATCGAGCAATAAACCACTGCTATGTCAGGACAAAATATAGCTGAATTGGTTGAAGAATTGTTAGAAGAAGCCGTAGAAGCTGAAGAACCGGGCGAAATCTTTGATGATATGACATCTTCCTGCAATTCCGGTAGGAAATGACGATGATTCTCTGGTCGTTAATGTAGCTGCTGCCGCACAAGAACCAGAAGGTTTCTCTCCTGGAGAAGATGCTTAAACTGCATTGTATATAGAATACTTCAATCAAGATGTATTCGAAAATCATAATAAAATCACTAATAAAATCACGCTACACCAATACTCTTAGGTTTCTGCATTTTTCTTTCAGCAAACTTAGTTTTACCAATTATAATGGTCAAACCGAAAGTGCCAGGTAGACATATGACATATCATGTTACTCACCACAACGAACTCTATCGATTGGCATAGGTTTCATTTTGATATTTCAACATAGAAATGAACAGCAAACTTCACGCATTTCCGGTCTAACCGGAAGTCGGGCACACTTGTAATTGCTAATGTAGACCATACACCCCTCACGGAGTCTGCATACCAATTTTCATCGAAATCCGAGTGGGGCCAAAATCGCCGATTTTGGGACAACCTCTTTGAGAGACAAGGGTTACTTTTAAAAATATTATAAATATACAAGGTGAACAAACCAATAGCTAAGAAGTGATTAAGTTAATCATAGGTGTTAGCGAGGTTGAAACCTCGTGTTTCAGATTGTTTACTGTTAGACATATAAGTGTGTGTTTTTAATATAAATATTCCATTATATGAGTTGTGTTTATCAGAGAATGTTAATCTCATAACTTGAGTATACCGATTAGGTTTCATTTGATAGTGTTTAGATAGATTTTATCAACCCGAGAAAGTGTGTAAAGGAGAAAATATTTTTGTGTATCTATTAAATGCATTGTTTAATCTTTTGAATAAAGAGTGTGTGTCTTTTTTAACTTACTTATAAAGTGTTGTGTGCTTCATTACTAGTGAGGGATTAATGATTAATTTAGTGAAGCAGTATTAATTATTAAGATTTTACTAATTAAGAAGTTTAATTTGTAGTATTTTATTAACTGGATCCAAAATCTCAAGTAATATCCAGCAGGGTATTTCTTCATTGCTATTACGTTGTAGGTTGGGAAGGTTTCATCGTTGTCTAGTGGGAGTGGGTGTCTTCGATTAATAATAAATTATTTCTTTCATGGCATTTCGTTATTTACCCGGTCAAAACATGGGCCCAGCAGCCAGATAAAAACGTTACAAAGACCATTTAGGGGACACACCCACACACCATTGACTTTTTTAGGTACCCATCCTCTGAATTGGAATCCAGGTGGTAGCAGATAGCGGTTTATATTATTTAGTCTTATTTGAGGTAACATCCACCATGTTACAGTGGTTTGAATATTACACACAAATTTTGCAACACCCTGTATATCGTGGGAAGAAGAATTTGAAAGGCAAATATATTCGTGATCTACGACCCCCTGTAGACAATCGGCGTTTATCACAAGGTCCCGTGGTCATCTACTCAGGTAGGGTTTCTCTACCTGAAATCTAACGCTACTAATAATGAAATTTTGATACTTTTGAAATTTTGAAACCTGGAGCTTCACAAAATTATAAGATATGCTTAAGGCTACGGCAAAGATTCTTTTTCCCCTTTTGTTTCTCCATTATTATCTTTTAACATGTCTATTTTACTGAAAACTGTTTTCAAAGAAAGTCAGGACCTAATACTTACTTGTTAGACAATAAGCAAATTGCGTGCGTTCAGCAAAATTATTCAGAATTTGTAAGAAAGAGAACTAAGAGATAAAATTACTTTTTGTCTCGTATTTCTGAAAGGGAAGAAGCTTTTTGTTCACATACATCATAGACACAACATTTATTAAACTCTGTAATGCAGCTCGGCCTAGGCTTAGTGGAGAGATTTGCATCATGTCTATACATTAAAATTTTGTTTTTGGGACATTCGGAAATAAGCTGAATTTATTTTATCCCGCCACTTTTATTTTTTTCGGAATTTAAGAAAGATTTGGATGGCAGATTCTAAAAGACATAATGTGCTTCTCTTCTTCAATTTTCGTTTAGATTGACTAAAATTGTGAAATATTGAAATATGCAAAGCAAGCTAAACCAATTCTCAATAAGAAATGTCAGTGCGGTTTGCAGATAATTCTATGTCCTTTCTATAATTAGAAGTTAACAGATATCGAATATAAAGAGTTCTTCAAATCCAGTAAATGAACTTGTAAAAATGAGCCTATGGTATGGTGCTAGTGAGCAAAACATGCATTGTATTCCAGATAAATCCTGACAGAAAACATTCATCAAGACAAGCAATGATGGAAGATTCAGGGACATTGGAAATATTATCCCAGGATCATAAACGACGATGTCATTACTTGCTGAGGAAACTGTAATCTTTATTCTGGCGTCATCTTCTGCAAATTGACATACAAGCAGCAGGACAATCGCACAGCAATTACATACATTTCACATGTCAGTCTTCCGGGTTTTCAGAGCTCATCAATTTCGCCTGTTTATAGGCATTGCCATCAAGGGTTGGAAGAACAGGATTATCCAGCCCATGATGACGTCTGTAATTGGATATTAACAATGTATGATGCACATCCAGAAATAATATTGCATATTCTACGGACTAATGAAGTCCAATTTTCAAGAGATGGTTTGGTGAATCTCCACGACGTTTATAGCTAGAGTGAGGAAAACTCACGGTGGCTTCGAGAGACAAATCATCAGAAGCAGTGGACTTCAATGTGTAGCTTGGGATTATCAGGGCTTGGGATTATCAGAACTCAGATTGTCAGAGCTTTGTACTATGATGGTAAGCTACATGGCCTTAGGTATGTGGACCTAATCCTAAGGGATCCAGTAGATCATTACTAAGACAGGGTGTTTTTGGCAAAGTACAGAGAAATCTGTTTCCAACACGATGGAGTGGCCCTCATTATATCACATATAGTCGAAGATTTCTAGACGATAGCTTTCACAATCCCTGGATACGTCGCTACACACCTTTAGATTTTTTTATGAGGATATAAGAAAAGAATGTAGACACCACATCAACTAAATACTACACCACAGGAGTTGTAACAACCCATAAAGTTATTCTGTAATAGAAATCAGCCAAACTGTGCTGACATCAGTTGAAATGGAGATTGATTCCTTTACTACCTAAAAAATCTGACATGACTGCTAATTATTTTTCAAAATGAGACATATTGTAGCATCTTAGCCAATTGCCTCGATATTGAATGCATCAATTTCTGCTAGTAATGAAATTCTCCGACAAAGATGACCAGGAAACGAAAATTTACGAAGACGATTCCTGGCCAAGCTGCGACGTTTCGCAGAAACTGAGAACCTTCCCACCCTACGTGCGATTGCCAGAAAGGTTGACACCGCTCTGCACTGTCTATAAAACATTGAAGAAACGTCTCAGATTGAAATGTATGCGCGGAATGACCGATCGCGCTAAAAGACGAACCAGCTGCAGGAAGCTCTAATGAAACGACACCTTGCGGGGGATATGTAGAGATTTGTTGTGGTCACTCTGGATAAAACTTGGTCCATCTTACCTACTGTGAAACGGTGAGGACAATTTAATTATCGACGAAAACAAATGGGAAATCTAATTTTGCGCACCACTACAAGGAAAGTTTTCCCAAAGATTTTATCGTAGTTGCGGGATTTCATGGCGGTCACCGGGGAAATTGGCTATCCATAGAATTGACAATAACACCGAATTGAATGCCCAGTATGATCAACATATTCTTACATCAATATACAATCAGGAGTTACCTGCTCTGTATGGTTCGGATATTATAAAAGTGGTCAACATGATACGGCCTCCAGCTACCCTACCAAATTGTCCCCGAGATTCTATCAAGAAATGGAAGCCAGAACAGGAATACGTACAATCCCCTTGAATAATATTCCAGTAAAATTCCCTGATACAGGCCGATGAATTATTGTGGCTTTGCAATATTACAACGTGGACTAGTGATGATATTAAAACGTAATGATGCCGTGGGAAGAACATTCATTGAAAAAACAAGTTCTTAAAATCACCACCAGGGGGCATTTGTAAGAGTGTATGCTGACAATGCTGATCAGCGTCCAGTCACGACATAATGCGTTCATTAAGTTGACCAGCATTATCTATTACCATCGGAAATCGCAGAATTACTTGTTTAACTATTGAACGCAAAATGTCCCTGGAAATGTTGAACATGTGACATGATATGCTTGTTGTGATCTGCCACGATTGCTACGATAAACCAGATAAACCAGATCTTTAAGGATATCTTAAAAATCTGATTAATCGTAGCAATATAGCCAAAAATCAAGTTGGGGTGAGATCCGGTGAGCATGCGACCCACGCAGTAGGGTAAAGTGACCAAATGTCGGCCGGTGCCCAAATGTTGGCCATCAAATGTTTTTGTATTTTAAGAAACACATAGTGGTCTAACTTTGTTTTTTTTCCGTTTTACACGATTTTTACATCTTTGGATTACCATCCTATCATAGTTTCAATTGTCATCTCCAGTTCTCGCCATTTACTTTAAGCTCTTATCGAAGACGTGAGATTGATTGTTGCGGGAAACGATTGTTTTGGCGAGATTCTTCAGATGGCAAAGTTGGCAACCCGTGAAATATTCACGGAAGTAAAACAGATTCCACATTTTTGAAATACCGTGACATTTTTCAAAAACCTAAGATTGAAAACGATGTTCTAAGCTCATTTTTTGAAAGCTATGACTTCCATAACAGCGCAAGTGTAATTTCACTGATGACTAAGCAATAAAACAATATATGTATTTTGATCATGGTACTTCTTGCAAGCATGTAATTATCCATGTTTAGAGGTTAGTTTCGAAATATGCTTGAAGAGTCAATAAGGTGTGTGAGTCATTAGAGCGTCATTATAAGTTAACCTCCTGCCCTAAAATAATGTCGATCCACACACACACTGTTGGGACGACACGGAAATGTTGGTGGCGCCACCTTATATTTTGTTTCTTGTTTAAATACTGTCTGTAGCGCTACTGGGATGACACACAAACACACTGACCGACCAACATCCGTACGCACAGTTTTTGCCTATTAAAAGGATGATTAGGCCTATACTTTTTTTTTTCGAATATAAGAATATATGTAGGCTGAAAAGAAATTAATTTTTTAAAAAAAATAATGTGATATATTTAAATAGAAGTTAGTATCCGAGGTTTACATTTCTATCAACGCCTAGCCTAGATCTCACGATATAACTAGGAAATCCCTAGTTTTTTTTAGAATTTACAGTGGCATAGCCATAAAATAGTTTTTAAAAAAAGGGGAATATTAGTATTAACGTCCTTTTAACTGCCAAGGAAATTATGGGATGGAGAAGGACAATTTGGCTAGAAAATGCATAGGAAAATTAATTTCTTTTCATCTATTATTGCAATATTTCCACTGTAGGCTAGGCTATTGCACATTGAAACGATCAGAGCAAAGAATTGTATTATTAAACATATTAAGTTTTATAAATTCCTGAAAAAAATTTCGTACCATGGATGAAATAAGGTTGCAATAAATACAATAAATTACTTACAATAAACATTTAAATTAACATCAGATGTGGTAGGCCTATATGAAATGAAAAGAAAAGAAAGAACAGGAAGAGCTACAAATAAAAAAAAAGAGAAAATAGGCTTAGAGCAGCTGCTTTGAAGAAAGAGAAAGCTGAACATCTAACAAAAAAAAAGCGAAAAACAGCAACAGAAACAAGAGTTGAAGAAGAAGAAAGAAAACTCCCAAAATCTAAAGGAGAAGAAAATAAACATTTTCATAATATTTTTTACATAAATTCCTATTCTAAATGTTAAAATGAGATTTTTTTAAATAAACGTTGCTATTCACAGGAATTTAACTGATGCATATTTTTAACTGGCCAACATTTGGTCATCTCCTGGCCGACTTTAAGGCACCCTGGCCTTAATCACATTGTAAGGTGATCACATTGTAAGGTTATAGTAATTAATGCGTAGTTAACTTAATCATGGTATTTTTCGTAATGCCATACTTCTTTATTTCATTAAAATTACAATAAATCTAAAAATTTGTTTCAATCATATAAACTAAGTCATCAGATCTTTTATTTTCTGGTTATTTGTAGTATGTGGCTGACATTTGGTAAATTTACCCTACTAACGTGCCGGCTGATGAAACTGTCATCAGTGAAATGATTGCGGAACAGCTATTTAACACAATTGGCGATATGTGGAGGGGCACCATCTTGCATGAACACTGTTGAATCAAGACAGTGATGTTGTTGGAGTGCTGAAATCACCGAAGTTGTTAGTAAGGATGCACGTCGATTGCCAGTAAGGGAATATGGAATAGGACCCCTGCTCCCACGCTATAATACGAGAAACGGTCAAACGAATGTTGACGTAAGCGCACAACTAACTTTCACTTTTGGTGAATGTAAGGAATTTCCAGAAATGCATTGGGATTTACGCTTGCGCAAATCCGGCAATTATGCGTTAACTGCACCATGAAGACAGAAATGTGTCTCGTCCGTCTAAAGAAAGGTCTAGGGCCATTCCAGGTCAACTTCATTCCGATCTCAGAACTAGAGCACGAAGGTCTCTACTTGACAAGGATCATGAGGCAGTTGTTGTTGAACGTGAGAAAGTAAGGATAGTAGGGCATAGTGTTTTGAACAATTTTGTGGACCGTGGCGACAGGGTGACCCACGAATGTGCATCGAGTCCCGCACTAACGCTTGTCTTGACATTTGACATCTTGTTATTTTCCACTTTAGTCGCAGCGTCATCAACCATATGCGTGGCAACAGGCTTCCGTCCTCTTCCGGTTTTCACACACAACGACCCTATTTCTTCAAATTTGAGGATCATTTTTCAAACTGTGAGGGTGGGTTCCCCATACCAGATGAAGTAAAAATAATCAGAAAAACCTATAACGGGAAGTGCATGAGTTGCTGAGTTATTCTAGTTCAAAGAAATGAAGCCAGATTACAATTGAAAGAATGGACATGAACAGTATATCTTTACTGGTAGCATTTCTTTATTTACTATGAAGTGTGCGATGACCACATTGTAGTTTGTACGAACTACATGCTACCAATAAAGATACCGTTCAAAACAATAAAAAAATAAAAAAAAATTTTTTATTACATAGGGTGTCCTAGGACGAAAGGTCAAAATTTTGGGAGTTGATGGCATCGGTGATTTTAAACAAAAAAGTTCCTATGAACGAGTGTCCTACTCCAAAGGGTTTCCGAGATAGAGCTATTCGAATGTACAGTAAACGAATGTCAAAACGAATAACAGCAAATCTACAGTACGTAGATTAGATATTACGTACTGTAAAAGCAAAAAAAAATGAAAAATATCTGAGCTTTCATCGGTGAGAGAAGAGCATCAGAGAAACAAATGATATGAAAATAGAAGTTGTCTGAATATACAAATGTAATGCAAAAAGTTAATTTGCATGTTTGCCCACAATCCAGTATAAAGCCTCTTTTTTTTTATGGCTTTCCGGATCAATAAAAAATGGCAGAATCGTTGAGTGTCATCTAAAAATGCCCCTGTAATGTGATTTACCCGAATCTGAAGCATGGAGAGTCATAGGGCGTCATGAAGCTCGCCAAACTCAGATGACAGTGGCAGCAGCGGCTAATCCCAAAGCGTGATTAGCTGAGTATGGAATCGCTTCAGAGAGACTGGCACAGTACAACAGGGCAGGGCCGCTCACTTGTCACCACTGCAAAAGATGTTCACTACTTGGGGCTAAAAATACGAAGGAAACGGCGAAGAAATGCGACTGAGCTGCGGGGACAGTTTCTCGCTGCAACTGGACGTCAGGTGTGTACTCCCATCACGGTGGACTGTATGCCCGGCGACCAATGACATGCATTCCGTTAGGGCTGAACATCGCAGAACCCGCAGAAGGTGGCCAGAAACGCATCTTCCTTGGACCCGTTAAGAGTGGTCCTCGTTTCTCTTCAGTGACTGATTCAAGATTCAGCCTGCAGCCTGACAATTATCGTGTCCTGATCTGGCGCGAACTTGGAACACGGGAGAATGCACGTTTCGTGCAAGAAAGACATTCCTTTAGTGGAGGCGGAATCATAGTGTTTGCAGGCATCAGCATTAGTGGTCGTACCGACCTCCATGTTGTTAGAAATTGAATGGTGAATGCTGTAAGATATCGGGATGAAATTCTACAACCTATCGTGACACCCGGCGGTGGAGTAGTTGGAGACATCTTTCATTTTTTGGACGATAATGCACGGCCCCATCGTGCGCATCTCGTCAACAACATGTTGGAAGAGGCTGGAATCGAGCGCAAGGACTGGCCACCACGTTCTTCAGACTCCCATCGAACACGCTTAGGATGCACTAGGGAAACCGCTGGAAAAGTTTATCCTCTCCAAGCCTCATTGTTGTCAGTGTGTTGTAGCGCTCTCAGGTGAGCATTTACTGAGCAGTCAATGTGCGACACATTTTGCACGTTTGACATGCGAATGTTAACCCATGTCCATGTGTCACATCCTGCTCAATCCCGATAAATGGATTCTGCACCTCATTTGCGTATTCAAGCAACTTCCATTTTCGTGTCACTTGCATCTCTGATGATGATCTTTAATAAGAAACTCAAATGCCTCAAAATGTTTTTGATTTTATTATATTTATTTCGCAATATCCCCTAACTTTGGTGAGCAGTGTATATACAGTAAGGTAAAGTCGCCAAATACCCCACCCGGCCCTATATCCGTACCCGTTGGTTTCTTGAAAACAAGCAGTGCCATATGGAATCCAGTTGCGGAACTAATTAACAGGTCACCTGATTAGGACATTTTGACTTGTGAAGGAAGGAGCTACAGAAATTATCACTTGCAGAAGAAAAATTACATTGTATTGAAAATGTAAGATTTTTTCCAAAATCTTTGCAGTAACTTATAGCATAAGGGTTTGTCTATAATACAATGTAGTTACCTACAGTTTTAGACCATTATTATCAAAGATTTAAACGGATTCATCCAAATTTTAGGTTATATTTTATAAATGGTTTTTTTTTTGTTTGGTCAAGAAAAAATGTCAAACAGCCTAATATCGCACCCAGTGGTGTCCCTAATACCGCTCCGGGTGCGGTATTAGGCACACCATTAGGAATGATTCGTGTGTTGTCAATGACACATTTTTGTTTCATTTTTTGTTATTTTTTCTACTTTCGATGCCAAAGAAGAAGACATGGCATTCAGATGCTATGATTAAAGCAGTGAACGCAGTGAGAAAGAAGGAGATGGGTTGTAAACGAGCGATGGGTTATAAACTTCATAAAAAACAATTAGAAGAATCAGAAAAGAAGAAGCAAGAGAAAATAACTGACAGCGCAAAAAGAAAAAACGTACAAGAAAGAGGCGAACTGATAGTAAAGATAAAAACTCACCTGCCAAAAAAAAGATATGTTCGAAAAGACAGTCTTCGTCGGAAGACGAGACAGATGAGTAACCTCCATTGATTTCCACAGACGACGAAGACAACGATGACAACAATGCTACTTGCCCTTTCTGTGAGAAAAACTTTTCGGAAGATAGAGGTGGAGAAAAGTCGATAAGATGCACTAAATGTTTTACTTGGTGCCATGAAGACTGTGCAGAAGACTGCGACAATCCTACTTTCATTTGTGCTACATGCTTGGAGAATTAATATATAAGTCTGAAACTTTACTTTGTTTGACTAAAACACGATTTTTTTAACTTTAATATAGAAAATAATTAAAAACATTTGCAGTACTTCAACTTGTTCTTAGTATTTTACTTATGTGTCCCTAATACCGTACCCGGGGGCGACATTAGGAACACACTATTATAAATTTAAGAAAACTATTGTTTACGTTTCGAGCTCATAGTTACAATTGTTTGCTTAAAAAGCACAATATTGTTTCTTTTTATTAATACACTAATAAATAACTAGTAAAATGGTGTTGTTTTTGAAGTTTTACACGAAAATTTTGAAAAATTACAATGAAAAAACAAAATGGGGTGGGTATTTGGCGACTTTACCTTATATGAGGCGGTTAACAAAGGCAGCTAAATTAATTTTAATTATTCAATACATTTTAATTATTGAATAAAAGAATAACCTGTCATTATAGGCTTTCAGTGTGCTATCCATTGAGTTCTAATTCCTACTCTAAGTTTTTTTGAAGAATTCTTCATACAACGTTACCATCTTAAAAAAAATAAAATTTTGTAAAATTTCAAAACATGGATTTAGCTGCGTTTGATTCTAGCCAGGGCCGTTTCAACCGTTAGGCAAGACTAGGCAGCCGCCGACGGGGGCAAGATTTTAGGGCGTCCGAAGGACGGAAAAAAATAATTTTTTATATATATCAAACAGCGAAATTATTAATTATTAAACAAAGAATTCTGGAAAGAGGCGCGTGTACTATGCCGCGACTTGATACAATCCTTCCTTTTCCGCCCTGTGCACACGTGTGCACAACGACATTTTTGTCTCATTGGTTATTCTCAAGTGTCGATTGTATTGAGTGGTTCTGTTTATGTTTTTAGTTTTACTCGATATTTTACTATTAGTATTAGTAAGCTTAAAGAAGAAGAAAAGTACTGGAATCAGATCATAGAGCGTGTAATAGCTGTTGTAAGAGTTTCAGGTGCAAATTTGGCTTTTCGTGGCATCAGCGATAAACTGCATGCTTATGACAATGGCAATTTTCTTAAAATTGTGGAACTTCTTGCATTGTTTGATCCACCTATGAATGAACATCTCAGGAGAATACAAAATAATGAAAAAAGACATTACTTCGTTTTGAATTACGTTACTAGATAGTGAATATAAGTAAACTGCTTTCTAATAATATCAAAGATAAAATAATATCAATCGTAAAAAATGCCAAGTAATTTTTAATCATTCTTGATTGCACCCAGATATCAGTCACAAGGAACAAATGACCATGATAATAAGATTTGTGGACATCCTACAAGCTTGAGGAACAGCGTGAGTTCAGTTTTCTGATGAAGAATTCCAGGAAAGCTGCTTTATGCAAATAAAAGAACACTTTTTGGGATTTGTACCAGTAACTGAAACCACCGGTGAATCGATGAGTCGTGTTCTGATTAATCAGCTTCAAGGTTGATCATTGTCAATTGAAGACTTACGGGGTCAGAGCTATGATAACGGGAGTAATATGAAGGGCAAGGAAATTGGTCTGCAGAAGAAAATTCTGTATATTAAGCTGTGTGCCTTCTACGTCCCTTGCAGCTCCCACACCCTGAATATCGTGGTCAATGACGCTACTTCATGTTGCACTGAAGGAACAGCCTTTTTTGATAACGTTCAATGACTATGTATTTGTTTCCGCGTCGATGAGATGTACTTAAACGTCCTATACCATCTTTGACTCTAAAACCTCTAAGTATTCCACGGTGGTCAAGTATGATCGATGCCTTAACACCCATCAGGTACCAGTTACCGCATGTATATGATGCGTTGTTTGAAATTACTGAAGATTCAACTCTCAAAGGGTCTTCTGTTACCATGACTAAGGTAGCGGCTGAAGAACTTCTAAACAGCATAACTTCCTTTAAGTTTCTTGTAGTTATTGTAACGTGACACAAAATATTATTTCAAATGAATTTGACCAGTAAACTGCTGCAAGAGAAACACTTTACTCCTCAGAAAACGGTAAATAAAAAAATATAGAGGAGTATTTGACAAACATGAGGAGTGACATAGAATTTGAGAGTGGTTTGGTTGATGCTCGAGAGCTAGCTGAAAAAATCAATATTGAGCCAATTTTACAGCCAGAAATAAGGAGGAGGAAAAGGAAACAATTCACTTACAAATCAGAAGATGAACCCGTCGCTGACCCCAAAGAGAAGTTCAGAGTTAATTTTTATTTTGCAATATTAGACACGGCACTTAGTTCTGTAAAAGAACGATTCATGCAGTTGAATGAAATTGCAAGATTGTTTGGATTTCTGTATAATATAAGTGACCTCAAAATGAAAACTTCCAAACAACTCATGGATTCGTGCATCAAATTGGAAACAAGCTCTAACTCGACGTAGCACTGGAGAAACCACATCTTTTCTGAAGGATATTGACGCAACAGCTGTGCTCCGAACTTTCAGGAATAAGCCACCGAATACAACAAAATACGAAACTCGAATATATGCTGAATTATTTGTGCCAAAACAAGTTAGAAAATGGTTTTCCTAATTTGTTCGTAGCTCTTCGTATTCTTTTGATTTTATCGATATCGGTTGCAAGTGCTGAGAGGAGTTTCTCAAAACTCAAAATAATAAAAACGTATCTGCGGAGTTCAATGAGTCAAGAGCGACTTGTGGGACTAGCAACAATTTCAATAGCAAAATACTTGGCTTACCAGCTTGACATTACAGATCTTATTAAAGACTGTTAAAATAAAGGCAAGGAAGGTAGCATTGCATTAGAAGGAAGAACGCATCATTATAATGCAGTTAAGCCTTCTAGCCTGGATGATGGTATGTTGTATTGGATGACTACAAAAGTTCTACCCGTTTTTGGATATGAGAATTTGCAATGGAATTGTCCTCACACATGACATTGTAATGACGCAAATCGTCTGCCAATCAAATGTGTGGATGCTTCACATATAAATGCATCGTGTCTCACAAAGTTAATCAACTCAAAAAACATATCAGAGAGTGTAAGATAGTATGCGAGAAGGAGCATATAAGGCATTTTTTGTTATAAGAGTTCGATAAAAAGAGTACGGCAGCCGCAGCATTTATAGTTTGTCAAGTTTATAGGGAGGATGCAATAGACGAAAGCACATGTTGTCGATGGTTTCGTAAATTTAGGGAAGGAGACAGAAGCTGCTAAGTTCAGGCTAGGAGTGGACGGCCATCACACGTTGGAGAGGACGATATTGCCCAAGCCAAACCCAACCGTGCAAGAATTAGCGAAGACCTTCAACGTACACCGGACAACGGTCGAGAGATGGCTGGTTAAGTTGGGTTTTACGAGAAAGTTGGATCGTTGGATTCCACATAACCTGACAACTAAACAACGGGATGACCGAATCGCCACCTGTGTTTCCTTGCTTTCCCGGTACAAAAATGACTCATTTTTGACACGAATTGTGACAGGAGATGAGAAGTGGATCGTCGTAAGACAGTGTGTCGCCCTTCTGATACGCCTGCATCGACTTCGAAAGCTGAACTTCATCTCAAGAAGGTGTTATCAAGTGTGTGGTGGGATGTGCAGGGAATAAATCCCTGAGAGGTCCTGCAACTCAACCAAACCATCAATGCTGCCTTCCACTCTCTAAAGTTAGACAGGCTGCCTTTAAATTTGGTAGCAAAGCGGCGAGGTCTCATCAATCGTCACGGTGTTATCCTTCATCACTATAATGCTAGGCCACATGCTGCTGTTATCACTCGCCAAAAGTTACTGGGCTTTGGTTGGAAGGTTTTACCCCAACCTCCCTATTCTCCTGACTTGGCACCAACTGACTATCACCTATTTCGTGCGTTGAACAATTCCTTCAGTCAGAAAATCTTTGCTGATCTTGATGCTCCAAGACTTTTTTGACTCGAAACCGCCGGAATTTTACCGCCGCGCCGTGGGATTCATCTCCTACCAGAAAGATGGCAAGAGGTCTTAAATAGCAACGGGGATTATGCACAATGATAGATACTGTTCATTTTGCATAATCTTCTTTATGGGTGGAATATGCTCTTCTTTATGGGTAATAAAAATTGCAAGTTTAAAATATAAACTAAGGGTCTTGACCCGTCCTAGAACGGGAGTAGTCACAACATTTTAATCTGCTCTTTGATCCTCACTTTGATCTGTCAATCTGACATTTCAAAATAACAAAAGACATGCTACCTAACTTCAGGGAGTTAATTACAAAGGTACGAAGTCACAACCGATTTTATAATTAGGGGGATATAATTAGGGTTTAATGATTCAATGTATAATAGAAGATTCGCATTGTTGACATTATTGTGTCTTTGGATATTTGTGGTGGTGGAATGGGCAGGGAGTGTATTGATGAGAGAGTGATGGTAGTGAAAGGGAGGGGGCGGCCTTTCTTCAGTTCCCGCCCAGGGTGGCAGAACGCCTAGAAACGGCTCTGATTGTGGCCCCCTCATCTATGCCTTTATTATCATTGTCCATTTTAGGCATTCTCTTGTTTTCCTTCATTTACTAAATATCAATCTCTTGAAAAGATCTAGAGAATTAGATTTGATTTACATTCTCATAGTGTTTTTCTTCCCAATAGCAATTCATAAAACAAGTTGATCTTTCCATATTTATTATTAGTTACAAAAAATGTTTAAATGGCATTAATTTCATGAAAGAATTTCCTTAACTGTTTCAAGATAAGCAAAACGTTCAATTCAATAGTGAGGAAAAAAAAAGACAAGAAAGAAAAAGTGAAGCTTTAATAAATAAGCAAAAAGCATTTAGTAGATAATACAATGAAAACTTGTTGTTGTAAGCATTTAGTAGATGACATGAAAATTAAACTTTAACCATATAAAGAAACTTTAATCAAATGAAGAAAGCATTCTTCAAATATATCAAATTCTTCAAACATAAACACAAAATCAATCATCACCAATATTTCGTTCTTTTACTCAAAGAACTTCCTCAAGGTGTACATAAGAAAAGAAAATATCTTTCTTTTCTAGAATCAACAAATAAACTAAATATAACAAAACATCCAAACGTGAATAACAATAAAATCAAAACAAATCATCCACGAAAGCATTGTTTGTAAAAGTATTTTAAAGAAGAATTTTCTAATTATTCATTAACTATATTTAATTCTCATCTTAAATACTGAACGTTTATTACCTTAAGCTTTCATAATTGATGAAATTTCTCCTTTATCATTTTACAATCAATAAATAAAAAAAATAAGTCAATTTACCGTAACATTTCCAAACTTTGGAATAGAAAATAAAATAATATTACTAACCCAGCATTGTCGAAAAATATTATTAAATCACAATAAAATATTAGGATAATCGAGCAAAAGATCAAGTCACTTAACTAAAGAAATCTGAGATGAACTATTTTATAGTTTTGTTGTGTAAAATAACTGTTATTTCAATGGAGTTCAGTAGAAACTTAGTTTTTCATTTCTGCAACCGCTTCAATTCGCTTACATTTGTTTCATGTTTACATGTTTTCAAAAATTACTGAAAGACCTCCTTTACAATGTAATTAAGTTAACTTGAGGCAGAAAAAAAAAACATTCCGCTATAAAAGATAAAATCGCAGCTTCATAAACCTCCTTTGA
>JAFIDM010001028.1:2688812-2701234 GCA_023159025.1 Thereuonema tuberculata
CATTCCGCTATAAAAGATAAAATCGCAGCTTCATAAACCTCCTTTGAAATCAGGATCACATGGATCATTCGGACTTCGGAAGCCAATCAGAAGTTTTGGACTTTTTCTTATTTGATCACTTTTTTAATAATTGTAAAAAAAATTAAAAATGATCAACAACTATTTTTAGTTTTAGAAAACATAAAAGAAGAGATAAAATAAGTAGTCGAAATCGTTTTACATTTATACTCGTAGCAATTATTATAATAGATATTTCTATTGAATTAGAAATATTTTAAAAGTTAAAAAGCAAACAAACTAATTTCAATGAAAATTTATGGTAAAACGATGAGGATAAAAACTGATGCGAGAGTTTCGATTAGTAAATGTTATAGAAAACAAAAGAAACTATTTTAAAATACTTCACTTTATTATAAGCACTTCAAAAAATGGAATCATCACTGCCAGAATAACCTGACTCCAGGGTAAATTGTTCTCTAAAGACATTAATTAAAAATAAGACATTGTAGAAAAAATCTCCTTGAAATTTCTCAAGATAAAAAAAAATTAGGATACCATTGCTTTTTAATAAAGGCAAAACCAAACCCTGCCTTAGATCTTTTTTAAAAAAAGTTGCTACTTCAAATATATAAAAAAAAAAGATATTGAGACTCTGTAAGCAATTACAATTCGTTTACCAAAGTGCTTTAGTGGAATAAAAGTCTGTTAATTTTTATTTCTTTTCCGAGAGTTGTAATGATAGTCGTACACTGAACCATTAGTGAGTCATGAAACCTAAAGCCTAATAATCAGAAAGCTTTTCATTTGTTTTTCTCAAGAGTCGGAGTCTTGATACTTTTGGCCTCAACCAAAATCAAATTCTATGAACTATAGCGGAATAATCTTTGCTCAGGATAGCCGGTTTACAATACATCCCAAAAACAAACGCAGAAGGTGAAAGTCAAACATCAAAGCTATCTCTAGGATTCGAACTCAGATTCAGACGTAACCAAGTCGTACAGATTCCTACCTTCATCATAAGACTGTCTGAAAAAGTTTAATTAGATAAGGAATTCATTTCACGAAACCAAGGCTTACTATTTCTTCTTTTGCAACCACAATAAACCTGTATGTCAGTGTTAGAAAAATTCTACACAAAATCTTTCCGATATTTAAACGTACAGTATATCACGTAATGATAATGTACAGGCAGAGTTTATGCCAATTGCAACTGAGGTTTCCCAGTATATCTATCGCTCTTTATCACGATTTAAAGTTTCTAATACTTGGAATATTCAGCAAATGACATTTGCAATGGATATTATATTTACTTAATATATTTTTACTTAGCTTATATTTAGTATTAAATTTTATCACCATCTTTTTAAAATTCGATTTACGTTTGTAAAAATAATTTTTATAAGAATATATAGTTTTCTTTCACATTTAGTTATATATCAGTAATTAATAGTTTTCGTTAATTCATTTAAATTTATAATTCTCTATTTTTTTTACCTGGTGGATTTGCTGAACAATTCACTTGACTACTTTCCCATCAACTGTAAATTAATAAATAAAAAAAATTAACCATAAGTGAATAAAGTATCAAATCTCATTTTAAACCATTGTAATGTCTTACATTTTAACATCTTTACCTTATATATACGTGGAGCGGTATGGAAGTCATGGCAACTTTTTTTTTCTGCCCAAAATACGGCAACATTGAAATTCTAGAATAAACGTTTGAAAGCCTGTTTGATGTTCTTCTGATTAGCACCACTGATGTGGTCTGGGTAAATGGAGAAACGTTATGGGAGCAATTTTATAATACGTATTTAGAAATCGTTTAATAATGCAATGCAGAGTATCCAATGAAGGAAAAGAACACAGAAATGCTAAAATTCCTCCAAGTAATCTTCAAGATTGTCCACCATATGTTGCCAATGTTTCGGAAGGCGGAGTATACCATTGATTGCATGTGGCTCATTAAAGTGTTGGACCTTGTAACATTATAATGCCTTAAATTTTTAAGATCTTTACCTTATATATACATGGGGCGTTATTGTGGTCATGGCAACTATTTTTTCTGCTAAACATGCGGCAACACTGCAATTCTAGAATATACGTTTGAAATCTGGGTCGTTCAAACAAAAATGGTCTTTCAAACAAAAAAGGACAGGAATGCTCAATACACAGTACAAGCACTCTTCAAAGTAATCTCTAAGATTGTCATTGCCAGCGTTTGGGAACCGCTGTTTAACGCCATCATTTTTCACGATATCACATGGCATCTTCTTCACAGGCTTTGTTAATGGAGTGAAACAGACCTTAGTCCTACGGTCGACAATCTTGGAGATTATTTGGAGGAGAGTTAGTATTCATGTGTTGCTTTTTCTTTCTTGGCTACATTGCATTGCCTTATTAAACTATGATTTCCAAATTTTCCTCTTGGTTCCAGCGCTGCCAATCAGAAGTAAATCAAACAGGCTCTCAAACATATATTCTATAATTGCAGTGTTTCCGCATTTTTGGCAGATAAAAAATAGTTGCCATTACTTCCATATCGGTCCATTTATATTGCTTCTCGAGATGGCTAAAATTAGGCTATTTGGTGATAATCTGCCCTTTAATGAGTGTATACTTTTTCCATTTAATAAATTCAATTAATCTGTTTTCTTGAATAACTGGAAATTTTATAGATTATTAAATAGCACAGAAACAGGCGTAGAAATGTCTTTAAATCAATTTTGAATATTGTTTTCATCAATGTACAGCATTTTCTGTAGATTTCGTTTGATGATAAATAGAATATTTTAAAAATTAAAATTAAAAAAAGCCAGGAGAAACAATGAGGAAATTAATCCAAATGAGGAAATTTAACGTGCAGAAAATTTATTGAAAATATAAACCAAGGGCTGAACAATGAAAGCCACTGGCTGGTCTTCTTATCAGAGGAATCGGGAACGATCGTTTCGCCCTGCAGGGGATTCATCAGCCCGATCCGCCCTGTACAATAACAAACCCAATAACAAAAGACGAGAACATAAGTGAAGGTCACTTCCTAACCCGACAGTGACCCTCGAAACCAAAGGAAAAAACAATAATAAATATAGTGCAATGGTGCACAACAAAAAAACCTTTTTCCTAATAAATGATAAAATTAAAAGCTTTAAATTAAAAAGAAATCAAACATTCAAACAATTTTATTTATTCATTCTGCAGCCCTTTGGTTTATATTTTCATTAAATTTTCTCCACGTTAAATTTCTTTATTTGGGTTAAATTAGCTTTTTGAATGTTTTATTTCTTTATAATTTAAAGCCTTTAATAGTATCATTTAAAGCAGGTGTTAAAGTTATTCTCTCTAGATGTGATGAAGTTTCTATAAACTAAATTCATATAAAATAACTTTTCTACAGATAGTTCATTTTATAACGAAATGTCTAAGAAATCTTACCATTTTCGATAGTTAGAACATGTGGTGTCCACGATTGAACGTCGTTTCCGGACTGTGGAATTTGATTCCCAACGCCTTCCTTCTTCGTTTCTGGAAAGATGACCTTTGAATCTAAGAAAGTTAAGATATCAAAATATTACAAAAATTGTAAAATAAAAATATACTGAAACTAAATCTAACTGAAAATCGATGTTTGTATTGAAGACTAAGAAAGTATTTTCTAACGCAGCAACAAAAAGTATTATAAATAAATAAGAGAAAATCGAAATTAGGTATTAAATATTAAAAAAACAAACAAATAACTTACAGAAAACATAACAGCAAAGAAAACACAAGACATCACCAAAGGATGTCGTCCTGAGCTATCACCAATGGCCGTTTTATATAGGACTCATCGATAGCCAGATCCCCTCCCCCTCCCAACGTCAGCTTCGCAGAGTGCGAAAGCAAACCTTTCCTTTAATTTTTTTTTCTTTTTTTTTCATTAAATATTTTCACAAAATTACTTAGGAACACAAGAGGCATAAGTGCACTGTCAGTAATACAAACAGGAATAGTTAAAATTAATCAGCCAATAATCACATCATTTTTATAATTCAATGAGAAAAATGACCTTGTTTACTTTTCCACAATTGTTTAATATGAGGTCAAATATTTTCAGCTAAGTTTAGTGTGCCGGATTTTTCTAATTACTTAAAGTGTGCCGTGAAGCGAAAAAGATTAAAAAGATTATGGAGACCATATTATAAGCTATGTAGAGCTTGGGAAAGAGAATTCCAACGCAAAAAAAATACTTCAAAAAGTTGCCTTCAGGTGAAAAAGTGGCACTGCAAGATCATAAACAGACGATGGGAATGCAATATTTGAATGCTTTTAGAGTGACTGTTCAATATGCCCACCGTCTGCGTCGATAACAGCTCAATAGTAGCTCAATAGTAGCGCGAAGTGTCTCTCGTGAAATGGCTGCAAGATGACGAATGATATTGGCTTCAGTTCAGGCAAGGTCCCCACAGCCAGAAGTCACATGGATTAAGGTCTGGTGATCGGGCAGGCCACGCCTCTGCAAAGTGCCTCGACAGAACGCGAGCATCGCCGCAGCGGGCACGAATAAGTTCCTTTACTGGGCGACCAATATGCAGTGCTGCATCATCTTGCATGAAAACCGTTGTCTCTGAACACCCGCCTTCTCACAAGGCTGGAACGACATGCCGTGACAAGAATTGACAGTAACGTGCACTTGTAACAGTGAACCGGACAGGACCTGCAGGTGGCATCTCCTCAAAAAAATATAGACCCAGAATGAAATCCGCGGTGAATCCACACAATGCAGTCACGGATGGGAATGCACCCCAAAGGGATTTCAGGAATCCCACATGCGACAATTCTGCGTGTTCACAGCGCCGTCCAGGTAAAATGCGCCTCATCTGCCTACAGAATGTTCCAGGGCTACGCATCGTCGAAAGCCATTTTAGCCAAGAAACGAAATGCGAAGTCTGACCGCGTTTGTGGATCTTGCGGCTGTAACTGGTGCAGAATGTGGATACCAGTGTGTGGTGAATGGACTGCAAAACCTTTCGCACCGTGGACCATGGAATTGTTAATTCACGTGCTACTGCTCACGCACTGGTCGCTGAGTACCGGGCCACTGACGTTCTGTCAGCTACTGCTACTGCCATTTCGTGGACAATGTCCTCCGCAATCGGGCGGCGTCCTCTTCCTGGCAGCACACCTAACTCCCCTGTTTCTTCGAATTTATTCATTATCTTTCGTAAACCCTTTGCCGTCATGGGTCCACTTTTCACACAGCGCCACTTTTTCGCCTGGTGGTATCTTTTTGAACTATTTTTTTTTTTCGTTGGAATTCGGTTCCCCATGCTCTACATAGCTTATCTACAAAATTGTATTACTATCTGTGCAATAATACGGTCTCCAGATTGCGCAGGAGTGGGGAACTTTAATTATAACCACCCTATATATAGTTTTCCGATTCTGTGTGTGTATTCCTCACTGTGTAATGCCCGGGAAGTCAGAAACTATCCGGTAAGTCTCACATCTACTGCAGTGCAGATGTACTAGTATCGGATGATCCAACTGATGAACCTACAGACTATCTTCGCATTCACATTTTGCGGCAGCCGTCTCAGCAGCTGAGCTTGAAGAAAGAATCCATTGAGATATTCTCCTTCTCAATGTCCATCCATAGAAAGGACCCTGTAATGGCATACGATTGGTCGTTGAGGATGAATTTAAATCATGTCAGAAGTTCTTCGAGTGATGTCAATTTGCCATTCAGGTTGAAACGCCATCAGTTCCCAGTATTGCCTCCAACAAGCCTTCCAATAAACAAATTAATTTAGGTTCCTTGCAATTCATCCATTTTAATTTTCTAATCATCATAATATATGACGAGCAAATACTCTAGTATTAGATAAAGAAATAATTCGGCTGAAATAGTAACTAATCAAAAGTTAATTAAAAATATCTTTAAATTCAATCAAAATCAGCAAATAATCAAATAAAACAAATAACTGATATTAAAATTAATGTGGAAATTTAAAGAGGAGTCGTATTTAGAACCTTGAAATATTAAGTAATATTGATTTCCTCTTACATTGATTTCTAATTTTGTTTTTAATTGAACGGAATTCGTATCGCTTAGTTAAATGATATTCTAAAATCAATTATTTCATTAAAAAGATTGATTAAGTAGGGTTTCACAAACTGTGTTCCACGAGTGTTCCAAGAAAAATTATCGAAATGAAAGGGACTTATATTTTAATTCTTTCTATGGATAAGTGCAGGATAATATATAAGTTTTGTCTTCGAGAATGATCAGTTTCCTCTTTCTAATGCGTTCTTATTCACTCTCAGCCCAGTTTTCTTAGCAGTGAAATTTAAAATTAGTGTTCTTGAAATATACTCTGAACTGTAAAGTGTTTCGTAACAAAAAAAGTTTGGAAAAAGCTGGACTAAAGAGTTAAGATTTATATTGTGTATAAAAAGCAAGATTAATATGTTATTGCACTCATTTGAGAATTACGTAAGTGTAAATAAAATATAATAAAATCAAATGTATAATGTACATTTATCATTTAAATAAAATAAAAATTTAATACTAAAGTTGCGCAATGTTTGAAAGAGAATTTCATTTTAAAAATCAATATAAAATCACAGGAGAAATGTTTTTTCTTACAGAATTTCTTCTAATATTGGTCGTTTCAAAAATATTGCTTTTGCATTAGCAACAAATTAATATATAATATTCACTTTTAGGCTTTTTCTTTAGCATAATTCCTTTTCCTTTGCTTTCATTATTTAATTTTTTTTCTGAAATTTGAATAATATTCAATATTAATGAAAACCACGACCTAATTGATACATTTAAGTGATTTTGGGATCGCAGAGGTCGAAATTATTAGAATTTTAACTACAATGGGCTATTCCGTTAATTCGTTTGCAACTTTTAAGAAAAAGAAATACAGAAAGTAATGTATAGCAGCTAATTTATTATATCTTTCTTTTTGATCGTAAAATTTAAAAGAGAGTTCCACTGCACAAAAGTAAGCTGTGTAATTTTCATCTAAATAAATAAATTTTATGTTTTATTTTTTAATCAAAGCCTAAAATATCATTAACTTCACATACTAACTAACTGCTTTTAGTAACGAAGCAAGCACTGCTGAATGTTTCTTTGTTCTTTTTTTAATAAATTTTAAGTTTGAAATATTCCTTTCCGAAATTATCAAGAAAAGAAAGTGGAAGAATAAAATTCCAAGTTGCAATAAAGCTATTCAGAAAACATAATCAAATAAGATTCACTGTATCAACTACAAAACAATACTAAATAAAGTAAATAAGATGATAGAAATAAACAATATTACTATGGAATGCTAACTCCGACTCTAATGCAACTCAAAATAAATGGTTAAATTAAAAGATCTAATTGGAAAAAAAATCTGATAAAAATACTATAAATGTTGAATTCGCCAAAATATTAGAGATTGTGACTGGAAATAATAAAAAGAAAACATTAGCAAATCGGTTTGCAAATACTGTTCTGAAATAGGAAAAAAAGTTTTAAATAAATGCAACAGCACAATTTTAACTAATGATATAAATGCAGATAACAATAAATACTTTGAAATTGGAAGAACCATTAATTAGCCAGATTAAATACATTATAACTAGTTAAAAAAACTTAAAATCTGTACTAACGTCAAAATTCCAATATCAGTTATTAAAAAAACCAAGCATCCTTCGCAATTACCTTTACGTTATCAATTAACATAATAGGGACACAGTAGACAAGATGCATTCAAGATAACTCCAGTGTATAACAGTAATGATATCTATAATATATATATAACTATACATCAATATCAGTCTTCAGTAAAATCATTGAAACCTATCTAATTAACAAATTTAATACTTGTTGGAATAATAAACCAAAATCAAGAATGGGTATCAAAACAAACAGAAAACAGCACAACGAAGATAATAGAAAACATAAATGACAATATAAATAAAAGAAACTTTTTATTCTTGTTGTCAATAGATCTCACCAAAGCATTTGATACGATCAATCATGACATCTTAATCAAAAAAATTAAAAAAAAGATATAAAGTGCCTTGTGTTAAACATTATTAGGAATTATCCTACACAATACCACCATACTCGGTCATCAGAGCCTCTTTAGTTAAGATCCAGACTGCACCACAAGGAGGCGAGATTGGCATTTGAATAGGAGTGGCTGTATTGTGGCGGTATGACCACAATTTCTGAATAGAGGAAATGCTATTCATTGGCAAGTTCAGAGGCCATAAGATAGCAGCCCTATCACTGAACTTACCCTGCGATAGAGTGGTGATCTATCCAGGGGAATTTAATATTGCTGGAAAAACTCAGAAGATGAATAACAGCCCGAGAACAAGATGGAGAGATCAAAATCATCTTCAGAGTTAGGAACAGACAATCATATCTAAACCTAAAATGTTCAGGACAAGACAAGACAAGACAGGACATACTTCACAAAAGAAAAATCAAGAGTTAATATCAACGACACTTCTAGCTATAAATCAAAGATAAGAATTGGAGTACCAGAAGAATCTATCCTGGGTCCCACTATGTTTATTATGTACATTAATGATATTACAAAAACACTAAAATGCAGGTCACTCAATAAAGATTATAAATGCAGATCACTCAATGCTACTAAAACATGCTACTAAAAAACTAAGACAATATAAACCTATCTAACAAGGAACTGCAAGAAGATTTCATTAATACACTGGATGCTCCAAACTAAAGAGAATACAACCTCTCTATAGGAAAAGCTACTGAGCGAATCGCAACCAAATATCCTACAAATACTGTTCTGATTGTGTGGTTTCGATTTCTGAACAAATAGTTCAATTTTGGGCTGCTAAGGGTGAAAAGTGCCGCTCTACAAATTGCATTTGCTGTACAACACACTCGACAGCAGAACGCAATGCATTGAGTTGTGTCACATGTTGCGAAATTCTGTCTTTCAACACAGTAACGTTCGGAACATTGCCTTGAGAAAAGAGGCTCATTAAGTAGCCCCACGGCCAAAAAAATCACAGGACTCAGATCACGTGCTCGAACGGCCATGCCGTGGGTTAATAATCTTCTAATTACTCTGTCGTCCTAAATTGATCGTTGTAGGAAGGCTTTCACAGGTAAAGTTATGTTAGGGTGGTGCACCATCTTGCATGAAGATTGTCGTGTCAACATAATTGCTCTGTTGAAGTGATGGAATTACAAGGCTCCGGAGCATATCGGCATATCTGGAACCATTCACAGAACATGTAATTGGCTCCGATGCTGTGTTTCCTTCAAAGATGTAAGGACCAATGATGAAGGATGCCGTGAAGCCACACCGAACCGTTACCTTTGGTGAATGCAATGGAATTGGATGATGAACGTGTGGATTACTATCAGACAAAATAAGGCAGTTGTGAGTGTTTACAACTATTCAAATGGAAATGACTCCAAAGGATTCGCGACCGCCTTGCATCATCCATCATCCGAGCAACCAATGTCAAGGCAAAGGCTTTCCGTATATCATGACTATGGGATATTTTATAGAGGTAAAACCCGAAGACATTTCGCAGAGCTCTCCACACTGTCGTATACGGCATTATATCGCACATGATTATTGCTGCCATATCCTTCTGTGATTCCTTGCTCCACTACTAGTAGCAATTTCGTCTGTTCTCAGCTGTCCACTAGGCTTGAGATCTCGACCAGATTTTATAGCAAAAGTTTCTATCCCTTCAAAACGAAAAATCATTTTCCTAAGATTAGTAATCGTCAGTGGATCTCGACGTAAACATTTTAACTGCCGGAATGCCTTAAGTGCAGCAGAAGCATTTTCATTGATAGAAGGTGAGCTTCACGACTATTTGCTAGTCGTAGATTTGTGAAAAATGCTTTGTGACTTCTTTTATAGGTGGAGGTTCTTCGATTACGTCGCAATATGCAAATTACGGGGATAGCAAGTGCCAGAATTCGCCCTTAGGGGCCGGAATTTGAACAATTGTTTTTCTTCGGAAATCGAATCGCATTCTCAGAACAGTACGTGTATGAAATTTCGTTGCGATTGCCCAGTAGCTTTTTCCTGTAGAATGGTCTAAGCACTTCCTCTTTAATTTTGATCACCCGATAATATTATCATTACATGATAGCAAATTACTGTTTAATGAAAAAAAGACAATTATTTTTAGGATACATATAAAAAACATAAAACCCATTATATATCTACTGTTATGCATATGATTGTTGACGTAATAGAGCTAACAACTATACCAAATTTCAAAAAAATAATAACTATTAAAAGTCTAAAATTTCTGAGAATTGCAATTGTAGGAAAAGCAACTCAATATCAAAAGGTAAAAGGTAGCTCTGTAACATAAGAGTGAATGGGACTGATTATCTGCTTAAGATTATAATGCTTCCCGTTCATTGCGTCGATGAAAATTTTTTGAATACAGACCAATTTCTATTTTATACTGATGGAGGATAACACACAAGACACGATAACAATGTAATATATTTACAATTAAAAACAAACTAGTTTCTCTGCGGATATCCTGCAGCCTCCTCAGGGAACAGGTTACAATTCAAAAATGTCCAAAGATATAATTTCTATTTTATTTTAACCAGGATTTCGAATGAAATCCTCCCCCCTTCACCATCCTTTAATTTGATATCAGCTTCTTATTGTTTTTATGTAACAGTACATTGAGCATCATCCAAATTTTCTGTCTTCATACTGAAAGGTGAGAGCAATGGCTTAACAAACAAGGTCACCGTAGGTTCAAAAGATCATGATAGAGTGTGTAGAAAAAAAACAACATTTCCTGTGCTTCACATGATATATTCTTACAAGCGCAACATCGGAAGTCTTGCGGATCAAGTCAAAAACAGCCGAGATAAAAAAAGATGGATGCAAATGTGTTTTCTGACTTAACAAGAATGACAACGATACTTTAAGAACAAGAGCAATTTAAATTTGCAGCTGGATTACTTAAAGCCACTCACTTTTGCTAGTGAATGTGATATTTTGCAAGAGATGTGAGTTGCTCTTGAAACTTTTAACGTCATCAAATAAACCAAATGTTTCTTGCACTGAAACGGACCTCCTGGCAAAGTAATCCAGTGATGGTCAGAAAGCTTTAGCTGCTGCTGGAGTCATTCCTTTACAACTTCTCTGTTCAATTCTTATTATTATAATCGTTTACAGCTCGTTACATACGTAGTCAGTATAGACAGATTCACTTGTCTCGTCTAAATTGATGCTTTTATCTCTCGCAAATGTAATTTGAGCAATTCTCAAACGCATTAAAAGCAGCATTACAAGAAATTAATAAAAATTTACAATGTTTTTATCATATTTCAAATTCTATTAAATGTTCTTACAAAGAAGTTATAAGGCAAGAAATTGTTTTCTGAAATAATTTCTTACCATTTTGAATTTCTGTCTTCGAATATTTTGGTTCATTCCATTGACGTGGTAGTTGATGTCTAACACCCTTCTTTGCATTATCGGTAATGAAAGCGTTTGGAGCCACTTTAAAATGCAAGTGTTCTGGAGAAGGAACCAAACCGACGGACTCACGAAGCATATTTGAATTCTGGTTGACAAATACGTTCTTTGCAACTCGATCATGAGAATCAGGAACAGTTCCTTCAGACATAGATTCCTTCGTCAATGAAGCAAGTTCTGTTAAATTATGCTTGTTGTCTGAATCTAGTTTCTCTTCTTGTCCAAGTATTTCGTTTCTTCCTGAAATAAGAAATAATTATACTGATAATATATTTAGAAATACGCCTTTCAATAAGTGACTACAATCATATTAATTATTGTTTTCAATAAAAAGCTGTCATTTAGATGATGTAACAAAAGCAGTCATTCTTCATTTTCTCTACATTCATTTTTGGGATTAACTTTTCATAAAAATGAATAGAACAATTTGCTAAATTACTAAACTCCGGAAAATAAACATTATAACTGATCAATTTACACAAAATTCAATCTCTCTTTTATAAGAGACATTTGCGCATCGAAAATCAAAAAAATTAAAAAGTTTTCAAACAATACTTTAAACACACAGGTTCGTAAATCCTGTTCAGTTTATTAATGTACTTTGGTAGCATAATATAATTAATCTTTGTTAGTTGATTAGGTCTACTATTTACATGTTCTTCGTATAATAGAATATCGCAACGAGAATATTTATTCTGTTAATATACACTTTCTTATATTGCATTAAAATACTATGTGAATATTTAATCTAAAGCTAAAAAATTGGGTTTAACGTGCCGTCAATTCAACTTAAAATGACTGTTAGGCCCAACACAAGACTCAACCAAACAAACAAATGCCTTTTCGATTCATTTTTATGAGGGGGACTAGAGTACAGCTGTTTCACAATTCTACTTGATCATCAGCTCTAGCCAGCCC
>JAFIDM010001028.1:2712320-2736087 GCA_023159025.1 Thereuonema tuberculata
TACTGCCAATCGGATGCTTTGTTGAAACCATGAACGACAGTTTTAGGTTTGAATGTGCTTGATGGTACTGCCAATCGGATGCTTTGTTGAAACCATGAACGACAGTTTTAGGTTTGAATGTGCTTGATGGTATTGCCAATCGGATGCTTTGTTGAAACCATGAACGACAGTTTTAGGCTTGAATGTGCTTGATGATACTGCCAATCGGATGCTTTGTTGAAACCATGAACGACAGTTTTAGGTTTGAATGTGCTTGATGGTACTGCCAATCGGATGCTTTGTTGAAACCATGAACGACAGTTTTAGGCTTGAATGTGCTTGATGGTATTGCGAATCGGATGCTTTGTTGAAATTCACTGCGGATCTGCTTTGTTTCGGTTTCGGATTACGATTTTTGCGGATGAATACATTATAGATGAACTTTTTTTTGTACATCATGTGATTATCAAACTAAGGCGGTCTTTTTTGCATGGAATGAAATGGAGATTCAAGATTATGTGAATTTCAAATTGTCGCCTCATTACGAAATATCTGCTGATTTCTATGAGTTTATTTTGCTTTTTAAAGTGACAGAATGATCCGAAAAGACATTTCACGATCCAGGATACCAGCACTTATCGTTTTACTGAAGGGAAACATATCTCATTCACAACAGAGGCTGTGCTTGAAAGTTTAGGCCTAATTTTTTTTTTTTCATTTTCTAAAACATTTAATTGTAATGAATCGGATGGTTCGTAAATATTTGGGGATATTTGTGTTTAATGTTGAGGTTGCGCCATTCTAGCAAGCATGCGCTTCTCGTACATATTCAGGGTTTTTTTTTAACACTTAATGGTTACGGCAACTTTGAGCAACATTGTTAGCCTTTCGTAAATATGCATGAATTTTTCGTAATTTAATGGTTATGGCTCCTAAAAGCAACAAGTGGCTTTCTGTTAATATTCAGGAATGTTTTCGGGACTTAATATTTATGGTTCCTTACAACAAAACATGTCTTTTCTGCATTCGCTTACATTCGTTGTCTTATTAATTTCAAGATCAGACATCAACTTCCGCTTCCGAATCCTGAAAATAGTCCGGAATCAGCCTATTGCACAACGCGGAAAAAAAAACCCGGTACCATGAACGACAGTTTTACCGAAAAATATGACTTACAATCTTTCCTGATATATCTTGATAATTTCATCAATTACCTCCAGGTCCGGATACGTTCTATCACTCTCAAATGAAAGAGGTAATGGCATAGATTCGTTCTAACAATTAATAGTCCGGTAATATTTTACGAAATCGCACCTGTGGAATTAGAGGTAATTTAATTGTTTTGGGAAGAAAATGATTCTTTACGACATCGTAGAAATAAAGTGATGGAAAACCTCGGGTTTTTTTGTTAGTTTTTAAGAAAATTAGAATTTAAAGCTGGACTCTTTTGCGGAAGCAGACATATAAAACAATGAAAATGGCGGTCTTAGAAGCATTTGGAAAAGCGAGGGTTATTCCAAAACGGAAAATAAATTTTTTCGGGCGTTTTTCCAAACGAAACATCCTGCAGGGTACTGTACCTAACTTTACCTAACCTACAGTTAACTGCATGGGAAATGTTTTCTTTTTTTTATGTTTTATTTACAAACGAACAATGTTTTCCGCCAGGTGTTTTTTTGCCCGCTTCATAACGGCGCTACAAGCTTTTGCCTTGAAAATGTGCACCTTCGCCTCCCGTGAAATAGTTTCAAGAAAATCTTCAATTTTCTTAAAAACTATGAAAAAAACCCGGGGTTTTTCATCACTTTTATTGTTAATACGTATTAACGAATCGTTTTCTGTTAAAAAACTTTAAATTAGCCCTAATTCCACAGGTGAGATTTCGTAAAAATCTACCAATAGTCCTATTAGGCCCTATATTTCTTCGCAATATATTCCTGTAAAATATTACTTACATTATTAATATTTCATACGATTAATTGTCAGTGAATTCTCTTGAACTACGATGCTATTAACGATATATTATATTAAAGTAGATCCTTTAATTTTCGAGCACAGTTACTAGTTTCTGAAAGCTTCTGACGTTTCCAGACGCTATTGGATTTTGCGTCCTCATCCATCGTTACCTTCGAAGAACTACCAACAATCAGTACTTTTTGTATTCTCAGATGTCTTTATTCACAATGCTGACTTTGTTGTCATGCTCATATTCTTAATTCAACCCATTCGCACTATATTAATTATTTAAGTTTATGATTGCATTTCAAAAATCTCGTAATCATCAACTGTTTTGAACAAATAAACAACAATACTTCCCTTCAATTATTATAGTGAGAAGTCAATGTTAACTTTGCATTTTATTCTTTCTTTATTCATAACCTTGCTTTACACTTCGATATTCAATCTTCATCTTGAATCTATGTGATTGATGGCCGAGTGCACCAACAGAAATCGAAGCAGTCATTAGTTATCGAACCGATAGGGAATAGCAGTCCGTTAAGTTATAGATACTGGGCACCAACGAAAATTTAGCAGTCATTTACTGATGCTCGCTGTTGAATCTAAAGTGTTTATAAAATTGACTGCGATTAATTAACAACAATGAACGTCACTTCCGGATTTCTGTGCATAGGCGCAGTAAGTTATAAAATGGCAGCCTCCATTGATTAGAAACAGTACATGTGGACAGAATTTTTTTATTGTCGATACGATATGTCCCGATAAGAATATTCACAGTAAGTAAACTTATGCAACATTATTTTCGGAATATTAAATAGGAATAAATACCGCTACTTCATCATCAAAATCACAAGAGTCGGTTTCAATCGATGCCGACACCAACCATTTTTAAACATTGGGGCTGACGGGAGATTTTTTATTGAATGCAGCAAATTTAACTCGCCAGATTCCGAGCTGCTAAAATTTGCCATCTGAGCAGCGAGTTAACCGTTCGTACACAGAAAATGTCAGTTGATCGTTGCTTTAGCAGCGATCAATATTAACGAAAGATTGGTACACTCGGCCATTAAATTTTCAATTTTATTATGAGTTCTGCATTTCTTATTCTATTTAAACCCGTAGTTTATACGTCTGCAGTATTGTCCTTGCTAGGGATATACTCAAGCTTGATTTCACCTTTTTTGACATAATCTTTCAAAACATAACACTTAAGATCTTAAGTTTACTCTTCATTTACTCTTACTCTTCATTTGATTATATTGATCATGAATCAATCGGATGTTCTGTTGGTGTTCACAGTATAATTCGCTTGTCTTCTCTGAAAGATCCCTATATTTTAGTTCAGAAAGTATACGTTTATAGCTTACGATACATCTGGCGCTTTCATTACAGGCAATCAACTCACTCTTTTGAGTGGAATGAGATACTAGGCTTTGTTTTCTGCTTATCCAAAATTAGCATATCCTCCAAGGTAAACTACATACCCTGTGATTGACTTTCCATTGGATTTGTTTCCTAAACTTGCATCAGAGAATCCTCGGATAACATCTTCTTCTTTTGAGAATATCTTGTTAAGCTCTAGAGTTCTTCGAAGGTAGGTATCTTAAAATTCTCTTGACTTTTTGCATGTCAACAGAGTTTGGAAATTTTTTTTTTCTGCACACATGTTGTCAGCATACGCTATGTTGGGACTAGTGCAATTGCTCACATAGCTAAGACTTCCTACAATACTTCAATATTTTAAATATTCGTCTTTATTGAGTAGTTATGACTCTTCTTCGGTCTTCTGATACTTCTTAGGATCCTTCTACTATTGGCGTGTCAACAGGTTTGCTGTAATTCATTTGATACTTCATTAGTAATTTTCGAATGAATCTTTCTTGCGAAATTGTCATTTTTTTTCATACAACAGAAATATTAATGTCCAGCCCATTATAGTTATTAATCCATTCTTGATCTTTTATCCCAAAGAAACGGTTTAATAAATCTTTGATTTCATTTATAACATTGACGCTTCTTCCTACGATCAACATTTCGTCAACATAAATGATAAGGATGTACTTATCTTCCATATTTGCGCATGAATATACATGGTTCAATCTGTATGTCCTTGAAATCATTTCCTTTCAATTTCTGGCATAGGTTTCGTGCCATTTTCTTCCGGTCTGCTTTAACCCATAAAGTGACTTAACGAGTTTCAACCCATTTCACTGTTTGTCTTTAATTTCAACTCTTTCGGGATCACGAGGTAGATGTCATTATCAATTATTACTTTGAGGTCCGCCCTATTAACATCGCCATGATGGATTTCTAGGCTATTTTGAATTGCTAAGGCTAGGATCATTGTGATAGTTAATAGGCTCGGAGTTGGAGCATAAGTGCGAAAAAAGTGAATCCCTTTTCTTATACTTGCATGTTTTCCCAGTCTCGTCTTTTTTAATTTTGAATACCCACTGAGTTGTTAAAGGATTTATGTTTCTACCCATGTTTGGTGATCTTCTAGGTTTTTGATTTCCTTGACTATTGATTCCCTCCATTTAGAACTGTCTTTCCCTTGTAGGGCTTCGAAATAATTCGATGGTTCTCCTTTATACGTGTTGATCTTGATCCTCACTTTGGATTTCGTGCCACATTCCGGCTTTGGAGATTCATGTAATCTTCCTCTGTTTAGGACTGGATATCTTCGGATTCACTATTACTAGCTTCATGACTCATACTACCCTCTGGAGATTCATTACCGTTCAATATGACTTCTGTGGCGGAACTCTCATCCTCTGATTCGTTTTCATCTGACATAGTTGAACATTTATCTTTACTTTTATCTAGACTTGGTTGGATTAGTTTGTAGTTCTCTTTCTTGAGGTTGCTATTGTTGATAAGCTCACTGCCTCGTTTATTTTCATAGATAGATAGATAGATAGACAGACATTCCGCTTCTCTTCAATTATATGTCTTTCAACATCGTAAATCATGTAACCTCTTGTTTTTGAGGAGTATCCTAGAAATATTCCATTTCGGATTCGTGCATTTTAAAAATCTCATAATCGTCAATTGTTTTGAACACAAACAATTGCTTGCCTGTTTATTTATCCTTTAACTTGGTGGTTTCAGCAGAAACGAGACAAATCAGACCAGTCGATCTCCAGTGCATCCTAGGAATTAATTCATTTCCTGTTAGTTATCGGTTGTGCTTATATAAAATGTTAAAAGTCCAGTTACAGAGCTTTTTAAAAATACTGCTTTATTCTACATTCCAGTTATTTTTATTGGTAGGAATATTCAAATGTTCAAAGTTAAACAGTATTATTCAGTTGGTAAAAAAAAAATCACATCAAGGCTCTTTTATTGCAATTTTAACTTCGAATCTCTGAGGTGGTGCGAAATAAGGAGAATACAAGAAAAAAAAATACTGATATTTAGGCTTTATTTTTCTAAATTATAAGTAATTTTAATTAAAAAAGAAGATTTCTATTTATTTAATTGTATTTTTATTTCTGGCTAAGACCCAAAAAAACGAAATATATATAAAGAAGCAGAAATATAAATGAAGGAAAAAGAAAAAGGAAAAAAGAAGAGAATTTAAAAAAAAGTTAAAGAAACTCCATTAAAAAAAAAGAAAAGAAGCAGAAAGTTCTCAGACTTGAACAGGGAATCTTGTGTTCAATAATCGATTGCGCTACACACTGACCCACCACTACACTTTTGCTTTCCGTTGACACAGGAAACTGTAAAGCTAACAGAGAAAAACATTCCAAAAAACATCAAATATCTCTAAAACGGTATGTTGTTGAACCCCATACCCCGATTTAATTTTGACTTTAAGAATATTTTCATCTCACAAAAGGACATTAAAATCCCTGATATACAACCTCTGTCCTCTCCTTGTGAATATTTAACTAAAAGCAGACAGTGCCCCATTCCGCCGTAGATTCCTCTACTCAATATTGCTAACAGTTTTTCACTTCTTATTAACAATTGAGTAACATTTATAACTCATGTGAGGCAGACAGATAGTCCCATTTTACAGAATAACAAAAACCATTTAACATAAATAAAACAAATCAATTTCAATTGGAGAATAGTACAGCACCATCCCTTATTAAGACAAGAAACATTTTTTCCTTACATATTAAGTATTTTTGTACGTAAGTCTATTCACTTTCTTTAAAATTGAGTGTTTATTTTTTGGAAGCAAAATTTAATGTGCCTTATTTGTGCAACATTCACAGATGATACTGATAGTTCAACTATCACTAAATAAATTTGCACAAAATAATGTCGAGTAGTGAAAGAACGCTTCATGTCAAAGCTAAATTAATAAATTTACAATTGGTTTTTGAGAATTGTGTGAACAGTACAAAGACAGCGTTGATTTCCAGTAAAATCTTTAATGAAAATTTCACGAATTCCTAATTTACTTACCAGGAAACTTTTGAGAAAATAATTCAAAGGCAATGTCTGGCTGTTGTTCACTCGTACCTAGGAGGGAAAATTTATCAGAAAATGAATAAAGTGATTTAATGTTTCTATAAATTATCAACAAAGTTCATCATTCTTCGTAAAAAGTATTTTTTCGTTAAGAGCACTGATAATTCAAAAAGGAACTGCAAAAATATAAAACTACGTACCGAGAGGAGGTACAGGGACTGCAAGAATGATGAAGAAGCACACAAAAAATAATAAGATCAACAAAACTCATATTGAAGATTTTATTTTGCAAAAAATGAAAAAAAAAATATATTTTCAAATATTTTTTTGTTTCTCTTAAGTTATTTTTTCTTTGCTTTTATTTAGTTCATAATTACATCACAGGAATAGAAATGTTTTCGAGAAAGAAAAGTCTACCAAAGTATTTTTGATAATAAAAAGAATGAAAAATCGATAGAAGAAGACAGAAACTTACGCATGGGCATTTCAAATCCATCACCTAAACCTATGAAAAAAGATAAGTTATTCTTTCATTAAAATTTCAGTAAGGTTAAGTTATTTCAATAAAGAACAGATAATAATTTTTGCTGAAATAATATTAAGTAATTGTACATTCTCAATAACGGAAAAACAAACACACAAACATCTTCTAATAAAGTCAATATTTCGGTTTTTTAACCAAAAACTTTCTTCAGGAAAACAATACAAATATAATGAAGATCAGTGGATATCATTATTTTTTATAATGATTGATTTATTATAACATTGATTATAACAATGATTATCTAAAAGATTATTTATTGTGTAAGACTTTAATGGTATCAAAATATTATTGTATTTGTAGCATTCTTGTTTATTATTTTTTTTTTCACCTTCATGATTGTTTATTTAAATTTGTTCGTTGTTAAGAAGGAAGTCGTTGTTTTCTTTTTATTATATTTGTATTGTTTTCCTAAAGAAAGTTTTTGGTAAAAAAAAAGAAATATTGAATTTATTTGAAGATGTTTGTGTGTTTGGTTTTCCTTTATTGTGAAGATGTCTTTTTAGAATTTATTAGATAATTGCATATTCACTAATAAATTCTTAAAAAATATCTTTAATCTTCAAAATATCTCCTTCCAATATATTTCTCCTGCTTTCCTTTGTTTTTCCTAAGCCTTTTGTTGAACTTTTAGCAGCTCAACAGAACAATTATCTAAAATCCAATGTCTCGAATTGCTGTTGTTGAGATTCCCCAAAGGATATCCCAAATCAATAGAGGATTAGAACTTATCCAGTCTTTTCAACTTTTTTTAACATTTAAATATTATATTGTTTGCAAATTGTGGACTATTTGTAGTGTCTTTACGAATTGAAGTATGTAATATCGAAACAGAAATTGAAGGGAATCATCAAGGTGACTGTTTGATTTTCAACTCAATCGATTTTTTCTAGGACAGCCATAATCCCCTTCCAACATTTTCAATTAGGGTCAAATAATAGTTAACAGAAAGTCCTGGAGATTCCCTCATTTAATACTGGCGTAAAATATCAGAAGCAGCATTCTGTTAATATCCATTAACAAAGTCCAACTTAATTCAAATAGTTGTAATTCTAAGATCCTTAAGTTTGATGTCGCATAGAGAGTAAAAACTGCTAAGTTTTAGTTTGATTAATTATCATCTCATTTTCATAAATCAATGCTTCATTGATACAGAATTCGAAGCCACAAAAATCACTACTCGTAGTAATCAAGTCTAAAAGACCAATCCTGTCAGATATCATCGGCCAACGATCAAAACCTTATAACTCCAAAATTAAGAATGTTACAGGGGAAAGAAATAATATTATTGTGATTAGAATTATAAAGAAAATGATCATCGTTTTGAATTTAGCAACTAAAATGGAATATTAAGTGTAAAATGGAATATATTAAGTGTACAACAGTCATGAACACCACAAGTACAGTATATTCGTGTTTGGTAGAGTAACGATTTTTTTTTACTGTTTTATGGTCGTGAATATACGAGGTTTTCGGGTTTCTTTCGTGTATTTATGCATTTATTCAACTCAATAACTATTCAAAACAATATGCAATTCAGATTCAGTAAGTGAATTATAAATGTCCTGTATAATATAATGTATATACAGACATGTTTATATGTTTTACAACAAAACTAACGACGGAAATACAAAAGTGAATGCAAACTAACGATATTCTTGATAAAAAATGTTACAAAATTTTATGTAACCAAGTAAAGACAACTTTGACTTTTATTTTTGGCAATTACATAAATATTTGTTTTTAATTAGCTTGAGTTTTATATAGAATCCTGTTCTTCCTCCGTAAACTGGAAGAATGTGTCTGTAAAGGTTTTGCAGGATTCATGAGGCAGGGAGTCATAAAATGCATTGAAAACGGAGCGTGACTTGCTTTAAATGCTTGCATATGGGTGAAATTTCCCAATTTTTAATTTTTGGAGGATTTGTATGAAGTTGTGGTAGAGACAAATCTTCTCTGTTCTTTTACATGCTTTCTAGAAGAATGTTCAATGCATTATTAAAATTCAATTTGAATTAAATAATTCAAATAATTCATTGTATCTAATGGTTTTGAACCAGATCGAATGGAGGAGAGCCACCAAACTTTGTGATATGCTTTGCAGAAATCGTTAAGAAGATATTTCACGTTGTATGGTTTTGCTTTTTGTCTGGCAGTTTTACAATGCTTTCACGTACGTTGCAGTACATTTGCCTGTTGAGTAATCTTCTTTCTATTGTGGCACGAACTCCATAAGGGTGTGACCTCTCTAGAAACTTCTGGACATGTACCATTTTTCTTCTCATGACCAAGATAATTAAAACATTTGCCAAAATACAATTTCTATTTTGGTAAGTGCATTCATCTCTATACTAAATTGATTCATCTTCTACTTTCGTTTCAGTAAAATTTACTATTATACAGCAAATTCATCATCATTTAGGCCAACTTCAGCCTCTTGCCATAGATAACAAAATGCTTTCTTTGATTGTAAATGAAACTCTGTCAAGTTACGCACTTTCAGCTTCGCCTTACAGAGCTGAGGCAGTGAGAAATGGACAAAGAACAGCCTGCAAAGTCCATAGTAAAGACTCTTGTAGTACCATTTTTGTTTGCTTCCTTAGAGTTTCTTGCTTCATCAAGAAACTAAGAATATGATATTGATATTTTTCATCATCAATATATTCCGCATCACGAGAGCAGTAGAAATCACATTGATCTTTTTTAAATGAAAACACTTAAAGAATATTCCTTAAATACATCCATAAATGCTTTCATTGAGGCCTGTAAAAATTCGCCATTCTGAATTTTTCAATTTGTTGTCAAGATTAAGAACACAATAATTGCTTTTCATTTCACTTTTTGCAATGCTATTTTAACATCTTCCAGATGCCATTGTGTATAATAACGTTCACGCGTTAAGTCAACAATTACTGGATTTGCATGTGACGTAAATGTAGATGTAATTTAAAAATAATATAAAAATAATTAAAACTGCTAACGATTAAAAACTTATATCCATTAATTAAAAGCATAAAATATATACAACAACGTTTCAAACCCTCATCTTGTTGTTATAGGGTCCTTTATCAAGTATTGCTCCAAAGTTAAAAATTGATCCTCCGTGTTTGGAGTCGTCGGTAAGAATGACCGTAGATTCGCCAAGGATATAGAGTCTCCCCCGGTGTGGGTGACGTTAATGACTATAAAGGAAATAGCTGTCTGCTAGTTATCAAGAGCGCTTTTTTTAAAGAACGATTTCATAAATTGGAAAAAAAAAAAACTTTTTTTCTCCTTTTCTTCCCTTTTTTTCCCCTTTTTCTCCCCCTTTTTTTCCGGATATTACAGACCATATTCTATGATATTGGTGGTAGAGAGGTCTTGGTTGTAACTATTTTGAATCCTCATCATACCAGACTCATAGAATCTTCTCAAATACTCATCATTTCTTGTGCCAAAAATAATAGGACTATTTATGTTCAATTTATGGTTATTCGCTTTACAGTGAGATGCTGTATGATATGCTAAATTTTCTTTTTTAACCGCGGTATCATGCTCATTTAACCGCTTACTTAAACAGCGTTTTGTCTGACCGATATATACACGCGCGTTATTTCTTTTTTGACCATTGTTCGTTTGACACCTTATCCCATATATCGTTCCATGTTTTTTGAGAATCTCTTCATTTCTTCATTTGAGATTCTCAAAAAACAGGGAACGATATCTTTTCGAGATTCCAATCGCTCGTCGATTCCTATTTTCAGGTCGAAATTCTGTTACGATTTTGATTAAAATTGTAACGCTTTCTGAAAGCATCCACGAAAACATAAGGAAAAGATGACCAAAGTTCGTGCATATCAATTTTGTAATCGATAATTTCGAATATATAGATACATATTGATTGGACTTTCAAGTTCTACAATTCGCCACCAGGAGCGCTAGTGTCACATGGCAAATTAGAATCCGTCCTAAAACGTGGAATGTGCTTTCTATCCTGCCATTAGCGCAGATTGCCTGAGAAATGATACATGCTTTTAAGGACTAATTAAGCATCTCAATAGATAATGTCAAAGGTAAAGTCTCTCGTTTTTAAAATGACGGGCAAAACCAACATCGTCAACCATCTGAAAAGATGTTGACAACAATTGTTATTCCAGTTCTCCTCCCAGATTTTGGTACAAGACGGAAGTCAGAATCCATTTATTAACAGGAAGTTTTTGATATTTTGATAAGCAGAGCTAAGACTCGTCTAAAAGTGATGTCAAAATAGAAGAGTTACATCAAGATGAAGAGAATCGTGCTGTAAAGAAATCTATAACTTTACATTATTGTAATCCTTACTTTACGACTTTCTGTAAGCTCTAAAAGTGTGGTGAAGCAATTCTCACTCATTATTAACCATTCACAATGGTTTTCTCTACACTTTTGTCATCCTGAGTAGGATACTGTAATCCAATCTCTCAAAATTTGACTATTTTTTTTTTTTGCTTGCCTATCTAGTAACTTGCCCTGTGACTGTACCTAAAATAAAAATATCGGAAATATTTCGTACAATTGTGTTGGTGGCCATCTTGTACTTTTTTGTTGATTTTTAAGGACTCACCCAGAAGCAAATCCTGTAAGATAATTGAGTCGGAGAAACCACATAACTCCGTAAAATTTTACAGGAGAGCAACAAAAAATGAGTACTATCCCCAAACCATAAATGCTCAAAAGTGGCAGGCTAACTATGTGAATATATTATCATAGGCATTTGTTTATTTTCAAATCGGATACTGTTTTGTAAAATGTAGAAACTGCAGAGGACTGATGTTGTTTCTGCAGTCAATGAACGGCTAAGTATGATTTATTTATGGTTTTCTTTAAGTTATGTTTGGTTTTAGGGCTGAGTAACATGAAAGCAGTGTATACTTTATATTCTTAAACAGTATATACTCTATAAATGTAGGGTACTTTATTTCTTAAAGTAGGAAATCAACTGAATTTGCTACAAAACAAGACGAGTAGAACCAAAATGAAAACAAAATAAAAATGTTAAACAACTGGAGTACTGAAAATCTTTTAAAACGAAAAAATTAAGAGTTAACTGCAAAATCTGGTCAGGATTCCAAAAAAATATCTCTTTCAACCACAGCATCCTTCTCCATATCAGTTGGCAATTGGGATACATCTTGGCAGAAATGTAGAAACACCGGGGATATGTATTCATCCATCTTCTTAGCATCCTCCTTTATTTATAGGCACTTTACCTGCTGGATAATAAGAAGAGCGAGGCAGACAGATGGATTCGGGTCGCTCATGAGCTTTCTTTAGGTTGAAGGTGCGCTTAACCAATCTGTCAATGAAACTGAGGACAGTCACGATTTCGGATTGTGCTGAATCAGTGTAGGGAGTTGGAGCGAATTTCACTTTTTTGGTCTTTCGGAATGGCTCTATCACGCTGTCCCTGGGACAGAGGAAGTTTCTTGTACAAGGCGTTCCACCAAGTATAGAAGTTCATGATTTCCGAAGCTTCCTACTTGGTTACGTGAAATTTGCTGGAAATATACTGAACGTTTCCTTTCTATTATCCCGAAATCACGAACATTTGGCAGAAACGAGTGGTCTGTAATCGAGAAATAATATAATATTTTTGTCAGGCATCCTGAATCTGTGACAGCGATACAAAACCTAACCAGAAGACGATTACGGTTTTGTCCCGGAGATCTATAAGAAAATAAGTACCGCGTTTTAACTGACTGACGTTACTTGACAATCATGGTGCAACCCCATTAGCTCCATTGTGCGTTTCACAATAAACGCACGAGAGCTCTCATGCAGGCAGCGACAGCTATCTAGCGTTCAGCGCAGCAACCACATAAGTCACGGTCTCATGTTGTTTCTGCAGCCAACAGACCTTTCTAGGATCCTATCTCTACTAAACTTCACCCAATATTAGTATAGACTCTCAGACTCCCAGACTCCCTTGCACGCAAAATGTTTGAATTTTTTATGACTAATTTGCTTTCTGCACTCACCGATTCAATTATCGCCACAACTTTCCCTAATGCCCTGCATAATTCACCACGTGCGATGAGGCAGACCACTTTTCGCGTATCTATTTATTAAAGTTATTATAAACATAAGCTCCACTTACTATCGCAATGCACTGTCCTCCATCGTTCTTTCTAGAATATGTGAAACTTTGTATATCCTAGCAAAACAAATGAGGCGTTGCTTTCGTACCGTTACTCGTATGTATTTGGAGTCAAAGCTACAATGCAGAAAGTTAAATGCTTTTTAAGAAGTTTTTTTTTTCTTTTCTTATCAAGAAATTCTTCTTTCCTTTAAACTTCCTCATAGTGGTGAGGATCTAATCATTAACTAGAGTGATAATTTATTTCTAACAAGAAGAAAATCTTATTAAAACTTACCAAGGATCTGAGCCTGAGGAATTCCCATGAAATCATTTGATTCTTCATTTCCTTGCAAATTCGAAATATCTGTAAACATAAACCCATGATTTTGTTTTAATCTTCAATTCTTCTGATGTATTCAAATCTTTTGCCTCCAGAGGATATATTTTTATTTCACAAACGTTTCAAAATTTAAATGAAGAAATAGAAGTGCTTTTTTGTAAGAAAACACACACACACACACAAAAACACACTATTTTCTCGTTTCATTCTCAAAGGCATTGACACAAGGAACGAAAAGTGAAAACAGCATCTGTCATTTTGAGAACTTAAAGGACTTGCTATGAGAAATCCCAAGAAAAACTGTAATTCGTTAATACAAAATGAAACCATTTTCTATTCAAAATTATTCTTGAAAGATAAATCTTAAAATTCATAAATGTGACGTTATTTTGAAAAGATAATGTTAACTATATCTGTAAGTGATATTTTTGTACCTTGTTAATTGAACAAGAGAAGACATTTCCTTTAATTTGATCCTGAGAAAAAGAATTTGTATATTCTGAAGAAGAATCACAAATCATATATTCCAAGAAACGTAATGAAACTAATGATACTCGAAGCCATGTGTAGCGCGAACGAACAACCGGAATCACACCAAATTTGGTGGAGAGACAAATAAAACATAGAAAAAGGGATACCGCAAAAAAAAATGATTTTCAAAAGTAAAATATTTCCAAAAGTCGCCGATAAAGGAAAAATGTGGCGCTGAGCAAAATATAAAAAAAAAAGACAATAAAAAGAATAACAAAGACGAAACTGAATTAAAAGTCACTTTTGTAAAAGTCTGAGATTATTAAATTTTTCTCATTTCTTCATTTCCCCAAACTTTGCCTAAACGCTTTGTCTTCTCAGAACAAATGTCTTCCAGATGTCTCCTCATCAGGTACCGTCTTGCCCAACTTTCTTCCTCTTCTCAGACCCGCTTTATCACCTTCAATCTCGCCTTTCTTCAGTTTTATTGCCCTTCTTTGTTTCCTTCCGTCTTTCAGCCTGTCGGCAGATGTCTTCGGAGACAGGGTGGCGTCTTCTGCATTAGGTGACGTCACTCCGGGGGGGGGGGGGACAGTGCTTATGGAATGACAGTGAAACAAATAGAGAGTGCATGAAGCATATGAAAAGACAGGCGACCAGTTATCTCGCTGCCTTTCGCGTGTCCGCTCCTATCGAAGGAAGATAGACTCTGTGCCAAGCAAAAACCACTTGGCCCTGCTCTAAAAGGAACCGGCTGAGATCCTCTGAATAGGCAAGACTCAGCAATGGTTCGCAGCCCCGAGGATATCGTTGCGACTAATGAGCGTTCTTCGAATCTTCGGGCTTGTGAAGTGAAAGTGCGCCACTACAGATATCCCGCCTAGGCTATCTGCCACACAATGAACTGCTCTTCAAGTGACCAAGAGTACGGATTGAATTCTTACCCGTTTCACCGCTCCCGTGAACTTCTACGGACTGTGTATCAACTCCGACGGACTCTGAACAGTTCAGGAGCTTTTGAACCCCCCCTATAATATTTATACTGTATTTGATACTTATATGTATTTCGGTATTTTTTTCTCCTTCAATTGAAACTCCGGGAAAATGTATACTCTTATAATGCTCATCGATCTGTAGATATTTATATAGTTGTAATCTATGCAAACTCTGTAATTTGCTTATTGTCCTTTATTCCGGCCAACGTTGAGAAACGAGCGCTGAGGTCAGTGGTGGGTGCCCCGGGCCGGTCTCGTGGGCCACCCATCGATGTCCAGGTCCAGGTAGACTGCATGTTGCCATCACCAGTCCCTTAGGCTCTGTTTACAAACAGTTCCCTCCCCCTTGGCTACACAGACATGCAAAAGGCTTTCTCCCCCTAAACCCTTTCCTTATTTCCCATTTCTGTAAACGGGGTAAAACTAGGCCTGGCTGCTTCGTTTAATCCTTCCAGATAATCCACTGCATTAATTCTCCTTATCCTTACCCTCTCCTTACATATTTTCCTGTGAACCGCAAGGCGTAACTCTTTTTTGCAGCACATTCTTTTCCCCTACCTTGTCTGACGAAATGTTCATCACAGCTCTTGATATATTGTACTTTAATGTAGTCAAGTTTGGCCTTGGACTTAAATAACCCCTCAGGCAAAAGTAACGTGGAGTCAAATCCGGGAAGCGAGGTGGTGATGTAATCGGAAAGAAGTGACTAATGACACTTTCGTCTGTGAAGTAATGCTGTAGAAGCTGTTGTACATGATCGAGCAGCATGGTGGTACTCCATCTTGTATAAAAATTATTATCTTTGCTGAAGTTGGGTAAAGACACAACTGTTCAGCGTAGTGCAATGAATCTGTTCGATAAAAAGAACAAGTGGTTGATCCTGTCGGAGTAATGCTTAAAAAAAAAAAGAATGATCCTACGATTAAATCTGCTGGGAATGCACCAAACAGTGATTTTTAGTGAATGTAATAGGATTTCCTGAAACACATGGAGTAGTTCGGATGCTCAAATACGACAATTTTGGATATTGACAGTCCCATCTAGATAACAATAGCCTTATCCCCCCATAAAATACTCCTAGGCCAAGCATCATCGAGTAGAGGCTACAACAGCGCCACATTTCCCCCTTGTCGGCGACTTTTGGAATTATTTTGTTTTTCGCGGAATCTTCTTCCCATATCTTTATTAGTCTCCCCACCGAATATGTTGCCATTCTGGTTCTTCGATCGAGCTACAGATGACTTTGACTAGTGTTAGTTGAATTACGGTCATCTTGTGTTTGATAACAGTAGAATAAGAAAATATGTTGTCTTTCTGTATCAGATAATAAATACAAAATTTCAATTTGGAATTTAATTTTTTTTTCCAATTCCTAGTAAATATACTAGGTTTAATAGATATAGCTATTGCCGGTGTAAAAGGAAAACAAAGTGAGAATATACAGGGTGTTTATAATTAAAGTTCAACTTTCAACATTCTATAAAAAAGAACCATTGCTCAAAATGACCTGAAATTTGAAGCGAATATACTCGAAGAAAGGAGAAATGATGTAATATTAAAAAAAAAATAGTTCCATATGTTAGCAATTGATGGCGCTTTCAGCGTTATAATATACAAAATAGAAGATGTGTCATGCGCGCGACACATTGCATTTTTTTGTAATAACGCGGAGTACATGGCTTTTTCCTCATATTGCTACTGAGAAGCTCGCCATCACTGTCTCAATGAAGGAACGCGCTCTGCTTGTGAATCTCTTTTACAAGAACGGTGACTGTGCGCCAGTAGCTCTGAGGATCATTCCACATCAGATCACCTAAGGAGATCACTACACCATCACATATTTTTATGAAAATTTATTTGCATGTAAAGGATCATAAGATAACACATTCTGCAAAATATGGGATTTCTTGGTTAAATATTTGCCGAGATATAAATTTTTGAAGCCTTTTTATTTTTTTGGTGCCACGACCCTTTTTTGACGTATTTTCTTAAGTATCTCATCACCTAGCCTAAACAATCAAATTGAACCAAATTTGTTTTTCCCATGTATTTTTTTACGCTGAATCCAAAAACTCCAACGAAATTAGTCTAGGACTAACAGTTTTGTAGTAATAGACAGCATGTAAGCATTTAAGAAAAAAATTAAATGGCTCTGTGGGACAACATTTAAAAATTTGAGATTTTAATCCAAGTCAAAGAAGGGTCTAAAGTAACTGAAAAAAAATAATCAAGATGGTGTTTTGCTCCTGAGCTTGGAAAAAAAAAAACGTGAAGTTGGTATCCTTTTCGAATCGCGTAAAGAATAATCCAACAATTTATTACTTTGTCACTGCATATTTATTTAGTAAATTCAAGTTATCCCTTGGTTTCGTCATAGCTCTGTAAGCAGCAATTTTAACTTATCAAGTAAAACCCATATTTTCAAACTGAATATTGTTTGAAAATACGGCGAATCAAAAAGATTATTCACCCGTTTCAATCGCTGATTCAAAAGCTGATTCAATCGCCGAGGCAGCATAACAATCCAAAATGTGATTGAAAAAATACAGGCCTTTTCATTAACATCATTTCCTTTATAAAAATTGTTTTTCTGAGATGTTACATAAAATATTTTCAATAAAAATTATTTTTTCTGACAATAAAAAAAAATACTAAACGAGTTATTATAAAGTGAGTTCTATAAATTTCAAAATTATTAACTAATAGTTATTCAGCACAATAAAATCTAAATCAGCTATTAATTTCCTTGCTTTCTTTTTAAAATAGTTTGTATATTTTTGGTTTTGAATCATACAATTGTGGAAGGGCGGGAATGACTTTTACTTTCTGTTTGAGGCCGGATACTTTCACTTTCGGTTTTAGGGATTGAGTTTCCTACCAAAATTTCACTTAAGTATAAATTGTATGATTCAAAACATACGGAAGCTATTTTGAAAGGAAGCGAGAAAACAAATGTGAGCTTTAGATATTTTGTCCTGAATAACTATTAGTTAATAATTTTAAAATTAATAGAACTCGCTTTATAATAACAGTAGTTTAGTATTTTAATTTTTTATTGTCAGAAAAAATTAATTTTTATTGAAAATATTTTAAGTAACACCTCAGTAAAACAGTTTTATTAAAGGAAATGAAGTTAATGAAAAGGCCTGTATTTTTCAATAACATTTTGGATTATTACGCTGCCTCAATGATTGAATCAGCTTTTGAATCAGCGATTGAAACGGGTGAATAATCTGTTGGAATCACCGTATTTTCAAACAATATTCAGTTTGAAAATATGGGTTTTACCTGGTAGGTGAGAGTTACTGCTTACAGAGCTATGACTAAAGCAAGGGATAACTTGAATTTACTAAATAAATATGCAGTGACAATGTAATAAATTCTTGGATATTTCTTTATGCGATTCGAAAAAATACCAACTTTGCGATTTTTTTACCAAGCTCAGCAGCAAAACACCATCTTGAATTTTTTTTTCAGTTACTCTAGAGTCTAGACCTTTCTTAAACTTGGGTTAAAATCTTAAATTTGTAAATGGTGTCACACAGCGCCATTTAAATTTTTTCCTAAATGTTTACATGCTTTCTATTACTACAAAACTGTTAGTTCTAGACTAATTTTGTTGGAATTTTTGGCTTCAGCATAAAAAATACATGGGGAAAACAAATTTATTTCCATTTGATTGATTAGGAGATGAGATATTCAAGAAAATACGTCAAAAAAGGAGCGTGGCACCAAAAAAATTAAAAACTTCAAAAATTCCTATCTCGGCAAATATTTAACCAAAATTCCCATTATTTGCAGAATGTGTTATCTTATGACTCTTTACATGCAAATAAATTTTCATAAAAATCTGTGATGCTGTGGTTAACTCATCAGGTGATCTGACGTGGAATGACCCCTGAAGAAGTTTCGGGCAGTGAAGGGTATGAAAAAAGGTTGTGGTCAGATGTCTGCCAAGGGTCTGAAGAAGCTGATGAAGAAATTCAAAGAGACAAGTTCTTTTGAATTAAAATTTGGCAGAGAGAGGAAACCAATTGCTTCGACATCAGTAGAAGATGTGGCCACAGCAGTCCAGGAAGATACGAAGGGTTGTGTGCAAACGTGCAGTGCACGGGAATTGCCCGAACTCTGGATATGCCTGTGAGCACGGTGCATAAAATTGTACGAAATATTCTGCATTGCTATCCATACAAAATTATCCAGGTTCAGGAGTTGCTTCCTACTAACGTGCCAGTAAGAGAAAGGTTTGCTCTAGAATTTCTTGCTCGCATGGACAATGAATGACCATGGAACATTTTATGGACAGACGAAGCCCGTTTCCATCTCCAAGGACATGTTAATACTCACAATTGCAGAATATAGGCAAAGGAAAATCCGTCTATACCTGAACCAGTACTTCTTCATTCTGCAAAGATAACTGTGTGGTGTGGGTTAACACCAGCGTTTATCGTAGGGCCATTTTTTTTTTCAAGGAGATGGGTCTTGCGGGTCATGTTACCTGTATCGTCAATGGTAGACGCTATGAAAATCTATTGCGCAACCACATCATTCCAACACTTCAACAGCATGTGTAAGTAGCATCATTTTTATGCCAGATGGCGCTCCTCCGCACATTGCAAAACCAGTGAAGCATCTATTCAATAGGCATTTCGGAAATGATAGAATTATCAGCCATCATTTTCCAACAGCCTGGCCGTCAAGATCACCTGATCGTAATCCTTGTGACTTCTGGCTGTGGAGTTATCTGAAAAGTGTTGTGTTTAGTGATCCTATTGCAAACTTAGCTCAATTGAAGGCAAGCAATGCAAAACACATTCACAACGTGACCCCCGAGACATTCCGATCTGTTGTGGAACATGCTGTTTCTCGGTTTCAACTTGTGCAAAAAACGGTGGACACCATATTGAACATGTCTTTCGCAAGTCTCGCGATAATTAACAACCGATTTCGTTGTTGCTTTCTATGCGGTTTTTGGCCTCAGGACAATTAAAACCGATTTTTCCCATCTGATGTCGTACGATCTTGCCATGGTGGATGGGCTTTAAAATAACAATGCCACAACTGTCGATGACTTGGAAGTCATTTCTTCAGTAAAAACCCGATACAGTCATGCATATTGAACAGTACAGTTGATTTAAAGTACAACTCACGCCATCCTATTGCAATTCAAATGTCACTTGTCGCCGAACCCATTTTCGTTACGATACGCTTACGGCGCCATCTATTGCTAAAAAATTTCGAACTATTTTTTTTCTTATGCCATACCGTTTCCCCTTTCTTCGAGTATATTCAGTTCAAATTTCAGGTCATTCTAAGCATTGGTTCTTTTCTTATAGCACGTTGAAAGTTGAATCACTAATTATAATCACTCTGTATTAGATAAAAAAAAGTTTATCATTTAACTTCATTTGAAAGTAAATTTTACGTACCAGGTGGTTATAATGAAAGTTCCCCACTTCTGCACAGTCTGGAGACTGCAACTTTGTATATAATCTATGTAGAGCATGGGGAAGAAAATTACAACGAAAAACCAATTACTTCAAAAAGTTGCCACCAGGTGAAAAAAATGTCGCTGTGTGAAAAGCGCAAAGCGTCTGTGAACGGCCAATCTGTAGAAATCATCATGCCATTGGAAAAGAAAGAACGTGCGCTCCTTGTGAAGCTCTATTACTAGAACAGCAGCAATAGTGTATCAGCACTGCGAGAATATCGTCGTTTGAAGAGATTGCAAACAGGACCCATGATGGCAAGAGGTTTACGAAAGATGCGAAATTCGAAGAGACAGGGGAGTTAGATGTTCTGCCAGGAAGGAGGACGCCGCCTGAATCCGGAGGACGTAGTGTTGTTAAATAGGTTTATTTTATTAAGCAATGTGAATTACTGGTGATATTTCCTTAACAAAAAGGTTGATAGGATATTAATTATTTGATAACAATAGAGATACTGTTACTGTTATGTAAGAGCAGGAATAATATGCTGGAGCAAACAAAGTTTGATTATTATATTGGAAAGTTGGTTGCTAAGTGATCAAAGAAAACTCTCTGAAGATAGAAAAGCCATGCCGATGAACGATGGACGGAAGGTAGAAGTGTATTCTATCGGCATGATAAAATCAAGATGTTTCCGATTCAAGTCCATGAAGATTTACAACTGAGAACCAGTGTTATAAGTAGAATTACTTAATGTGAAATTAAGAATAGTAATTTTACATGAACATTAATTGTGTTTAGTGTAGTACTAATCCTTTTAATTTTATTTCCTGTATAAAGAGGGAAATAGTCCAACGTTCTAGATCCTAAGCGATAAGCCTAGACGAGTACAAAGAAGCAAGTACAAGCCCGAATGGGTCCTAGAACTTTCCTAAAGAAAAGCATAGACATTTCAACCATACAAGGGATGCTACGCAGTGTAAACTACACATAGATTTATAATTAAGAAGAAGACAAAGTGACTTTTATAACTTTGTTTATTACCACAGAGAAGACAACGTTTAGTGCATCGGAATTAATAATTGTAATTAATGATTAATTCAAGTTACAGTAAAGAGGAATAGTACGTAATTAAAGTTTAAAGTATGAACTGAATTATCCAGTGAAAGTTGCAACTTAATGCCGGAATAATTGAACGTTAATAGTATTAACTATAAGAATCTACAGAATAACAAGAAAGATTGTTAATATAAGAGTAACAGTAAAGAGAACATTTACTAGGTATTACAGGGACTATTTACAGAAGACATTATAGATCATCCTGTGAAAATAATTTTCCAAGATAGACTTTCCTACTGATGGAACGATACTAGGGTTACGAATTTTTCCTAAGTGAGGTGATACTGTAGAATAGTTATTAGATTATTTATTCTACAGCTTGAAGGTAAAATATTTCGCTCGCAGTAGCACGAGCAGTAGCACGTGAATTAACAATTTCATGGTCCTCGGTGCGAAATGTTTTGAGGTCCATTCACCACACACTGGTACCTTATAAGATCCAGATACTACACCAGTTCCAGCCGAAGATTCACAAACACGGTCAGACTTCGCATTTTGGCTAAAATGGCTTTCGACACATACCTCGCCCAGGAACATTCTGTGGACAGTTTAGGTACATTTTACGCTGGACGGCGCTTTGAAGACGCAGAATTGTCGCGTGTGGGGTTCCTCAAACCCCAATGTGGTGCATTCCCAGCCGTTGCATTCCCAGCACATGACTTCATGGTGTGGATTCACCGAGAATTTCATTATGGGTTCATATTTTTTTGAGGAGATGACACAGGTCCAGTCCTGTACAGTGATACAAGTGCATGTTACTGTTAACTTTTGATGCGGCATGAACGCGAGTGTTCTGCATGATGGTGCAGCACCGCATATTGGTCGCCCAGTAAAGGAACTTCTTCTGCCTGCTTCAGCGATGATTGTGTTCTGTCGTGACAGTTTCCAGAGGTGTGGCCTGCCCGTTCACCAGATCTTAATCCACGTGAGTTCTTGCTGTGGGGAAGCCTGAAAGATCGTGTTTATGAGGGACGCGTACGGACTTTGCTTGAACTGAAAACCAATATCATTCGTGATCTTGCAGCCATTTCACGAGACACACTTCGCGCTACTGTTGAGCACGCTGTCTTGCTCTTTCAGCATGTTATCGACGCAGACGGTGGGCATATTGAACAGTCACTCTGAAAGCATTCAAATATTGCATTCCACCGTCTGTTTATGATCCTGCAACACCACTTTTTCCCATGGTGGCAACTTGTTGAAGTAAATTGTTTTTCGTTGGAATTCTCTTTCCCATGCTCTACATAGCTTATATATAAAGTTGCATTACTAACCATGCAATAACACGGTCTCCAGACCGCGCAGAAGTGGGGAACTTTTAATATAACCATCTGGTATTAATAAACGCGTAAAAATATAATTACCTTTTCTTTGAATTAAATTCTAGAATTTATTTTGAACTTTCGAAAACATCTTTAAGAGGCCTCATTAAAACAATTTTGTGGAAAATTAAACATTAATTTTTAGCAGGTTGCAATGAACTTACCGTTAAATTGTTGTTGTTGTTGTTGTGAATTACTGGAAAAGAAGCTACTTGAACTGGACTGACTGGCTACAAACATAAAATACACTCCAAATAAATAAACTAAACAAAGAAAGAAATATTCCAAATTTCTTCTTCAAATCTTTTCTACTGTAATGTGTACTATTAATCATCTTCCCCTACACCAGAAAATAAATGCTAAACATTACATTAATGAAAAGAAATGAAAAGAAACATTTTATTAATAAGGAAGTTAGAATTCTTTGTAATGAAAAGAACACTAAAATTAGAAAAATAATCGAAAGCATATGCATAAGAACATCAAAAGGAGACAACTTAAATAGGAATGATGGGATTAATATTAATGAAGGTATAGTAAAATTAGGCAAAGATTTAATTGATGAAAAATATTTTAATCCCAACAATAAAGTAATAATTGAAGATCTAGATTATAAAAAACAATTAAAATTGGATACACAACTCGAGGATTATTGTGAAGAAGACGATGTTCTATAATATTCATTGTAATATTCATGAATTAATCGTCTTCTAATCTCGTAACTTAATAATATATTGTATTAATATTGTATTGTTTATATTTCACAGATATTGTAAATTCAAAATCTCGTGATTTATTATTTAATATTAATATTATTATTTGTAAAGGCTTCAAGAAGAGGAGACGTTCTTTTATTTTTCTCCTCGAAAATTCGCTGTTTTTTTCTAGAAATAAATGTAATGTTTAGCATTTATTTTCTGGTGTAGGGGAAGATGATTAAAAGAAAGAAATAGTTACTATAATTTCTGATAAAGCAAAAAACTAAACAACATTTCTTAACCATTTACTTATAAACTACAAAATTAATTTACTATCAACGATCTCCTACTTAAATGTTTATTATTTCAAGTCTTTTCGTAAAGAAAAT
>JAFIDM010001028.1:2794052-2828337 GCA_023159025.1 Thereuonema tuberculata
TGACACGTCTCACACGTGACTAACTTGTGCCGTCACACAACGTCATCACTTAATTTACATAAGTGCGTAATAAACAATTATTTAAATTATTATTAGTAAAAGAATAAATTATTAATAAAAAATTTCTCTTTTATTATTATTTTTTTTCAAGCATAAACATTTAATATTAATTCACTTTTCAGTCCAACTATTTTAAATTTTACTATTGGTGAATATTAAAATTTTAATATTTCCAGCACTTTCACTGTTAAAAAGTTATCAGATCTCATCCTACAAAAAGAAATGAAATCCCACCCAAAACACTTCGTGTAAAATAAGTTGCCAAGACTCACATGTCATAATGCTTTCACTGTTAAAAAGTTATCAGATCTCATCCTACAAAAAGAAATGAAATCCCACCCAAAACACTTCGTGTAAAATAAGTTGCCAAGACTCACATGTCATAATGCTTTCACTGTTAAAAAGATATGAGATCTCATGTAGAGCCAAGCCCCTAACTCAACGAGGCCTAACTCTACAAGCCCCAACTTTAAAAACCCTATATCTTGGTCAAAAAGTATGGCTTGGCCGTTTCATGGAACTATTTCATCTCACCCAAAATATTTCATGTAAAATACGTTGCCAAGATGCTCATAACGCTTTCACTGTTAAAAAGTTATCAGATCTCATCTAGAGCCAAGCTCCTCACTCTACAAGGGGACCTAACTCTAAAAACCCTACTATCTTGATCAAAAAGTGTGCCTTGGCATACTCCATATCCTTTACATAACTCCATGGGATTGTCTGTGTGACAGCCATGAAACGGCCAAGGCATACTTTTTGACCAAGATATAGGGTTTTTAGAGTTGGGGCTTGTAGAGTTAGGCCTCGTTGAGTTAGGGGCTTGGCTCTACATGAGATCTCATATCTTTTTAACAGTGAAAACATTATGACATGTGAGTCTTGGCAACTTATTTTACACGAAGTGTTTTGGGTGGGATCATTTTTTTCCTTTATTTGTTTCATTATGTGTGAAGTTATCCAATTTTTTTTATATTCAAGATTTTGTTTCTCGTTTAGGGTTTTATTTCCATTTTCCTTAATTACTTTGTTTCTAACCTTGTATTTTGCCTTCTTTATTAGTTTATTTAACTTTTTTATAAGTTTGTTTGGGTCTTCTTTGTTATTCCTGTTTGTTTCTTCTAATAGAAATTTTATTTCCTTGTTTAAGTAATCAATATCTATTTTAAAATTTTGTATATCATTGTTTATGATTTCCTTTTCCTTTATTTGTAATCTTTTCTTTTCCGTTTCGAGAAAAATACCGTAATGATCTGATGTATCCCAATGAAGGACATTAGCATTGATTTCAAACGACTCTATATTTGTAAAACAGTGGTCTATACAAGTATTTGTTTCTGATTTTGTTGTCTTGGCCGATCTTGTTGTTTTATTTATGTGATTCATAAAGCCAAGGTTATATAACATATTTGTAGTATTTTGAACTTATTTTATTGTGAATTTTTTCCTCTATGTTTATGTTTGTATCTCCTATATACATTAATTTTTTTTCCATTTTTTTTTATTTTATTTATATTATCTTTTATTTCTTTTATAAATATGTTGCTATTCGTATGTGGAGGTTTATATATTACATATATAATTAATTCACTTGATAGAAGAGAGTTTTTATTAAGATTGCCTATTAAATTTTCATGAGTTATAGTATCTTCACTTATTGTTTAGACATTATATTTTTCGCGGTACCATATTATTATTCCCCCACCTCTGGAACCATTTCTCAATTTGCTTTGTCTGTTAAATCCCATTATATTTTAAAAAAAGATTTCCTCTTCCTTTAGGGTAACTTCGACCAATATTATTATATCGATGAATTTAATTTTTTTGTTAATATTTCCCATTAACTATGTAAAATTAGATTTCAGACTTCTTATGTTTTGGAATATTATATTTAATAATTTTCCGTTTGGATTCCAGTTTTCAATTGGATCTATAATTTCGACGTTCGCTAATTCTATCCTTATTTCGTTTTTGTCCATTTATTTTTCTGACTAACTTAATTTATATTAATTTTAATTCTTCTTCATTTGTGACTTTATCACTTTTGACGATTCATTTTTCCTAATTAATATTTCCTGGTTTTTGATCCATATGAACTTGAAACCTTTGGTTCCTGCCTCCTGTTTTGTCTTCCAGAACAGATTCTTCATTGTTCTTGTTAAGTTTTCGTTTACATATTTTCTTGTTTTATTCTTGTTGTCGAATAATTCATCATTTGTAATATGCTTTCTCTCTTTATATGATTTCAGCCAGTCATCTCTTTCTTTTCTGCTTTTGAATTTCTGAAAGCAGAAATTATGCTTAAGGTCTGTATTTATTATAGGTCTGTATTTTTGCTGTTGGACTCTTCCAAATCTTTGTGCGACTTCCAGTTTATTCATTGTGTTTTCAACTTTTAAAATTTCTGAAGTTTTGCTAATATATCCAGTAGGTTCTCATTTTCTTTCTATTGAACTTCGGATATTTCTATGTTGTTTTTATGCATTTGTATTTCCATTTTATTTATATTTCCCTCTAAATTCATCATTGAATCCCTAAGGAGTTTGTTTTTATTCTTCAATTTTTTTTGGTTTTTCCTACAGTAGTTTTTGATTTTTGTTTATTGAATTCAATTTTTCTACTATTTCATTATATTTTTTATCAAGAAATTGCGTTGATTCTTTGATATTCTTTAGTTTCTTTAAAATGGTATGTGCCAATTCCTGTTCTATTGGATTTATGGACTGTTCCATTTTTTTAAACAAGGGTATTGCATCCAGCGCTTTTGCATTTCTGATTTTCACCTCTCTTTCTTTATTTGTTTTTGAATTATCTTTTCTGTCTCTAACGGTTGTCTTCCTGCATTTTGCTCTGTTGTATAGACTTCTTCTATTAAACATTAGGAGTAGATATCTCTATCCCTTCTTCGTTAATTTCGTAGTTGTTGTGCTGTTCTACACCGCATGACATGCAGCGGAATTCTGCCTTTTTCATTAACTTGTTGCATTCGTTGCATTTTATAGCGAATTTAGCATAGTCAGCCATTAATATTTTCTATTAGTTTAGGTAGACCATAAAGTAGAAATATTTGAAAAGATACTTATGTTTCTGGACTCTTGATGTGATGTTTGGCGGAGCTAGACGACTGCATGTCAGTCTCAGATGACGCATGCGCCCGATTTGTGCGCAAACTTCCTTATTGAAACTTCACATGCAAAAAGCTTTGGACCGAATATGCAAATGATTAAAAATTCACAGCCAATGAATGAATAGCCGGAGCTACAGCGCATTGGAAGTGAGCATCGTGATGGTGTCTTTAAAGAGCGAATCTAGCTATTAGGAACAAAACTTCCAGTGGATTTTTTCCTATCTTAACTGTAGCATTGCTTCACCGGAGAATTCGCGGCCACTACGACCATATGACGGAGTCTGAAAGAGAACGTGCCATTGGATTACTGACGAATGGATAAACCGACAAACTGCTCGGGATATGGTAGGAGCGATGCGATGGGGCAATTAGACGATGTTGGCAGGAATGGGTCCTGAACGGCAAATTCAGTGATTAAAGGGAAGCGGACGGCGACGACAGAACGGGAAGTTAGAGCGATACTGAAGTGACCATCTGGACTATTAGTAGAAGTCTAAGAGAATCTACACTCGTGGCGCCCAAACTACCACTGACCAGAATGCATCATTAAGAGCGATTGCAGTGGGGCAGGACACGATCAACGTGAAGTTGTGCTGATTGGGGACGAATTGTCTTCAGTGAAAAGTCCTGTTTTGAACTGAGCTCACGTTTTGAACTGGAATGTGATGGGGCGTCGCGTGTGAATGCCGGCGAATTAGCTCACCAACTGGATTCTATTGATTTCGTTTTCTGTATATGCACATTAAATGTCCCAAATTTTGTCTCAGTTGGATAATTCCTTCTTGGTGCATCGATCGTTTTGTCCAAGATTGTACTTATAAAAAGAAATGCATGTCGTAATAATAATATTTGACAAGAAACAATGAATAATTTATGGGAAAAAAATAAGCAACAATGCTAATATTTTTCATATATTTTTAAAAATAACACGAATTTAAGAAATATATAGGATCATTTGGAAAACAATGGATTAAGAAATCAAAAAAATAATCAAGCAAAAACCCTCTACATTAAATATAACGATTAAAACGTCGCTTTTATCTACATGGAAAAAAAGGAACATTTAAAGATAAAAGAGCAGTAAAAAATATAGGGAACACTTGCCTAAATCACATCTGCCCTTCAATCGTGCCTCCCTCATATTTCGAGGGCTCTGCTACACACAAGCCATTTGCGGCAGATATCTTAACAACCATTCGGTCATATTTGGTCATGTGCCATAGTTACTTCAAAAAAGAATCGAAAAATAAGTTTCCTTTCTGCAGTTTTTACTAATATTTTGGTCACATTAGTAAGGTGTTGATAAGGTAATGTAATACTTGACTGATGTTCATCGTTAGGTAGGATTTGGAATTGAATATTGATGTCAGTTTTGAAATTCCAATAGCTGTCTTTTCTTTTTGAAATGGCTTTGTTTGTTCGTAGCTGCATATCTACTCTTTAATCATACGTACGATTAAAAAGAACAAGGATCTTTTTACTAAATTATTTACCTTTATGCCAGCTAGATTCACTATTATGTAAATATAAATTACTTTTTCAACATTAAAATCAACAAAATACTGTAGATTATTACGTTTTGACAAAGCCAAATATAGTGAAAAGGCTTCAGCCCTTGGACATATCCTGTAATCCCAACCCAATCAGGCTTCTTCAAACCGGATGACCTATAATCCTGACAAAGTTGTGAAACGGGTTAACAAAGCAGAACTTCTTGCAAAACTTACTTATCCACAGCCATGTGCACATCATTTAACGGCTACAGGATCTGTGATCTTTGGCCTCCCGACCGAAATGGGATTCAAGAAGGAGATTTTGTGACAGTCGAAGAAAATGAGATACAGAAACTTCACATTAACACCTCAAAATTACCAGTTATAGTAGGTCACCTCAAACCCAAGAGTTCGGTGTTGTCTGCATCTCTAAACTCAACTACCGACTAGCTCATCTCCTACATCTCGCACAGATTATCAACCAACTCAACATGAAGTCCAATATCCACCCAATGCAGCAGTTATAATCTGTATTTGACGACTATGAAAGCTAGAATTAATAAAGGAAAAGCCAGAATTAATAACTGCTGTATTGATAATAATCAGAAATCCGTTTAAAGCACAGCTTACAGAACGTGTAGAGAAAACAACAAGACAAAATAAACTAAATTAACTAAATTAAACAGATAATTTTCGAAAAGTGGTCAGTAAAAATGATAAAATAAAATGCAACAGAAGCCATACAAAGAAACTCAAAAAGGAAAATTGGACGACAGAGGTTAATCCTGCAACGAAACAGGAGAAGAAAACCTGATTTACTGTATACAGTGTAAATCCTGGCTTCCTGATTTTTGTGCGTGAGTCGATAAACAAGATTTAACTTACATATGTAACATTTCCATAACGTCATTAATGGCTTTGTGAAGTAAACACTTGTTAAGTATGATTAATGAAAATTATGGTACAATTTAGAAATCAATGTGCTTAAATTATTTTTTTTAGCTGTTTTTAACACAATTTGTGAATAACAGTAGTGTGAATAGTATTGCTACATTTTGTTTTGCATTATATACTTATGGACAAAAAAATTAGCGCACCAAGAAATAATTGCGGGATCGTAACGAAACTTGCAATGAAGGTACATGTCGGGGAGATATGCAAATGATTAGAAATGCAGCGTGATTGCGCATTACGTATAGCCGGTAGAGGGCGTTGAACATCATACTCTGTGGAGTATAAAACAGATAACCAAAGCTTGTTTGAGTGTGCTGAATCATTTACAAAGGAAGAGCTGAGGTAGACATGCCATTACGCCGTGTTCGAAGACAGTATACGCAGTTGTCGCAGTTTGAGAGAGGGAGAATCGTCGGAATGATGGAAGCTGGGTGGTCAGCTAGGCGAGTAGCTCGTCAATTAGGCCATTCTGATTGTGTTGTGAGGAGGTGTTGGGACCAGTGGACATGAGATGTCATGTACACCAAGACCAGGCTCAGGACGCCCTCGACAGACCAGTCGTCGAGAAGACCGCCACATAGTCAGAAATGCACGCGTACAGCCAACTGCTTCATCGGCCGCCATCCAAGCACAGGTAGCACCTTCACTAGGGGCCGCTGTGTCTCCTCGAACCATACGAAGGCGCTTGGCTGAAGGACAGTTGGTATCGCGGCGCCCATTACGTGTGCTGCCCTTGACGCCCACCCATCGACAACTCCGTTTGGAGTTTTGCCGCGCAGAGGAAACTGGACTGCAGCGGAATGGAACCAGGTCGGCTTTAGCGACGAATCCAGATTCAATCTCAGCAGTGATGACAATCGTGTTCGTGTGTGGAGAGCCCGTGGTGAATGCTTCAATCCTGCCTTTGCTGTACAGCAACACACCGCTACCACAGATGGTGTGATGGTATGGGGTGCCATTGCCTACAATACATGGTCACCCCTAGTATTGTTCCGTGGCACCATGACAGCCCAGCGATATGTTCATGAAATCCTGCAACCACATGTGTTGCCACTCATGCAACGGCTCCCAGGAGCCATTTTTCAACAAGACAATGCTCGGCCTCATACGGCAAGGGTGTCACAAGACTGTCTCCGCACTGTTACTACCCTTCCTTGGCCTGCCCGATCCCCAGATTTGTCTCCAATCGAGCATATCTGGGATCATTTGGGACCACGAGTTGGGCATCCCACGAGTTTGAACGAACTAGAGGCAAGGTTACAGCAAATATGGAACGAAATGTCTCAAGACATCATACAGAACTTGTTTGACTCAATGCCCGATCGTATCGCATCGTGCATTCGCGCTAGAGGGGGTCCAACGGAGTATTAACTTCTCCGTTCTTTTGGCTTTTTCTCTGAAATAAATTATCCTTTTGCTTTGATTTTCTTATCATTTACTTATATCAAAGTAGTCATTATGTATGTAAATTTTCGTTTCATTTTGACGACTCCTTCTTGGTGCGCTAATTTTTTTGTCCATGAGTGTATTAAGAGATCAATAAAGTTCTAATTTCTCTAGTTTATTAACACATTATCTTTTATTATAAGCAAAGACATTTAACATTAAACACAAAAATCCTTAGGGTTACGATTTAGGCAAGTTTTCCCTATATAAGGGTAATCAAATCTCATTAAATTAAATTCAAATTTTATTAATTAACAAACCAATCAATTGATATAGTGAATCTGTCAGTCGAAAATGGGAATATCAGGCAACACTCAAAGACTACATTGAAAATATACCATACATAACAGAGGATAACAATGAATCTCAATACTGCTCTTACCAGTGCTCTCATTGATGTTGGAAGGTCCATCGCAGACAGACAGATTGATAACCGTGAAGAAAAGCATTCAAACGAGATGAAGAACTTGATGGAAAAAAGTAGAATTATGAAACAACAAGGTACAATAGCGACAGGATTGAATTTGCAGACAATTGTAAAACGTTTAAGAAGCCCCTAGGAACTGATATTACGCCACACACGAAAGGAAAATCGAACAAACAATTGAACAATATAAGAATATGAAAGTCTTGCCCCGAGAACTGTGATTTGTAGAAGGAAAATCATGGCAATAAAAGACAAAAATGGTGTGTTTATAAAAAAAAAAAAACATTAAACACAAGGAATATTTAACAGAATACGGAAATTCAATTCAAGGCTCTACCAGAACAAAGACCGCGCTATTCGAACAGTATCAAATACTCCCATAGATACTGTATTAGAACCTGAAGTAGAAAATGCGCTACAAGAATTAAAAAACGAAAAAGCACCTGGAGAAGACGGTAGGTAGAATAGTTGAGCTACTTAAGACAATAGAACAAAGCCTAACGAAACACCTGGCGAAACACGTTACATTACGCTGGAAAATACAGAGAATTGGAATAATTTCAGGTTAACCATATTGTTTAAGAAAGGCGATAAACATCACATTAAAAATTACAGGCCGATAAGCCTGTTATCAGCACTATATAAAACGTTTACCAAGATCTTAAACATTCGAATTAAGACAGAGTTTGACCGCCAAGCAACTACAGAGCAAACGTGATTTCGAAGGAATTCAGTATCCTGAATCACATTTTCACAGTGACACAATTGATAGAAAAAAAGCTACGAATATCAGCTATCACTCTGTGTAGCCCTAATTGATTTCTAAAAGGCTTTTAACTCTGTAACCACATCAACTATACTTGAATCACTGCTTAACCAAGGTATTGAAGAAAAGTATACAACGTGCAATGCTATATATACACTCATGCAACGGCTGTTATTGGTCTACACAAGAAGAGCGAGCAATTTACAATACAATTGAGAAAGGAATCCGGAAAGGAGATACAATTTAATCGGACAATTTAATTGAACCAGTAATGTAGAACACATTTCAAACATTCGACTGAAAACACAAAGGCATAAACAGGAATGGTGAGAAGCCTAAATTTGCAGATGATACCATTTTGTTTTCTCAATCGACTTCCAAACTTGAGACAATGTTCAACGCGCTCAGGAAAGAGGCAAATAAATGCAGCCTCAAGATTAATAAAGACAAAACTAAAATAATGGTAAATTAGTATGCCGATAATCACCAAGTACAATGGAATAATTCCACGATCGAAACAGTAGACTCTTATTGTTATCTAGGTCATATCATTAATATAGAAAATTGTCAAGACAAAGAAACTGTAAAACGAATACAGTTATGATCAGGCCCGTAGCCAGAATTTTTTTTCAGGGGGAGGCGGCTGACTATGTGAGGACTTATTTAACTACAATGTTAAATCCGGCTAAGAAAGCGAAATGAATTACTATTGTAATTTTAAAATACAGGTATTTTTTAAATTTATGGAGCCACAGGTTAGACACTAATAATACACTGTATACATCTAAATTCCAAGTTCCAATAGTGGTTTGCAACTGTTACAAGCGAGCTCCATCTTAGATCTTTTATTTTCTACGGAAGAAATCTTCTTGATATCTTTCCTGCCATGATGTTCATCACCTTATCCGGATCTACAGTAATATCCCCATGAATGGAAATCATGGCAATTTCACTCAGTGGGTTATCATTCAGTACATTAGAAGATAGTTTTCAATCTTTTTATTGTAGAAAAGGAACTCTGTACACTAACACTGGTTAAAGAAGCCAAGACAGATAGCAGGTACTTGATAAGACGTACATCACACTGCAATACTCCCATTACTTTCAGGACATCATTATCAGTGCCAATAATGGAAGCTCATTTCATTGTCAAAGTATCGAAATAGACTCTTAACTTGCTTGTTTTATCAACAGAAACACGGCCTGGAAGAAGAATCTGGAAACTTGGTAGAGTTTCCTTATTTGAAATGAATCTATCAGATAAATTCTGAATGAGACTCAACACAAGGAATGAAGAGAGTTACCCTATAATATTCTATTATATACTTAGCATTGATTATAGCAAAACCAAGAGACTTTTATTGAAGAAACACAGACAGTGGCAGAATAAAGCTAAAGAGTTCGTCACAAACAAGTAGGCTGACTAGGAATCACTCTTTAGTGTGGCTGGAAATAAAGTTGAGGCTGTTCAAGAAATCTTGCACATCATCTTAGAAATCTTCTAAGCTCATACAAAGAGCTCAACAAATGTTAGTTCTCGGTCATGCTTTTCGATCAGGTCCTACCACACGAGTGGAGTCAGAAGGACCTCATTCACAGAAGCCTCAAATTTACACAGCGATGTATAACTTTTAGATCACCTAATAACATTCTAAATTTCCAAAGAAAATAATGTCTCTAAGCAGTAATGAATGAAAATTGTTGCTTTACAACATGATATATGAAATTCGAGACAAATTATCTTGTTTTGAGAAATGAAAGTTACATACGTTTGTCAGTCTGACAATTGGTCATTTTTAACGAATCTAATTTTTCTTCTCCTGCAAGAGTAATTTCAAGGCTACAATATGAGCAAGATCAAAGACTTACTCAAGGGAATAATGCACCAACAAATGCAGGGAAGACTATGGGTGTGATATGTAGAACACTGGAGTACTTCAGTGAGAATATCTAGCAATGATGACAGTATAGAAGGAGATGTGTTAGGAATAGCTCCAACAAAGTCAATAGAAATTATACTTGTGATAAAGTGACTCATCAGCAGTAGAGAAAAGATACTTCCTACATCAAGAAACATTTGACTACTACGACTCATTCATCACTACTACATCAATGACATTGAAGTTACTGACAAAAACAATACTACTTCGACAAATAGACATAATACACACATATATATATATATAATCATTATGAATAAAACTCAACTACAAATCCTTTTCCTTCATTAAATTGGATTTCTTATTGAATAAGAAAAAGAAAAAAAAATGCTGAATCGTTGGAGAACATTAAACCAGCGTTATTTTAACAAGTTTACAAAGCACAAAGACTATATACATAATTTAAGCAAAATAGAGGTTGCTATTGAAGAAATGATTGTACTAAGTAAAAGTACTAATTTCCAAATATCGGACAAAGGACGATTTACATACATGTTTACCGATATTGAAAAGTGCGGAAGAAATATGACAAATAAATCCCATGTCACAGAAATCATGAGCAGCATAAATAATATAGAGCACAATATAGCTAGAAAACAAATAAATATATTGAAGATAGACAATGAAATTAAATTCCTTAAAGCAGACAAAGGAAACAAACTAGTAATAATGAATTTAGGATTATGTCAATAAAACTGAAGATATACTATAAAGCAAAGAGTTTTAAGAAATTAACATGAACCATAACAAGAAACTTTATAATAAGGTAAGAAAACAAATACAAAAAATGAAGAATGACATGATTCTTCAAATATAAAGAATATGAAAGAATTACCAGCAATATGGGCAACGAAACCAAGATTTGAACCTAGACCCAAATTACACAAAGATGTTCCAATGAGACCTGTTATAAACTCATTTGGATCACCAGTTTAAAATCTAGCTAAATTTTTAAATTCTTTCTTGAATAAATTACTTAAATTGAATGAAAATGTAGTAGTACAAAACATAAACCAAGTCATCAGTAAGTTAAAACTTTTCAACTCTAACAATAACAGCAAATTCAGATTATTTTCTTTGGATGTAATAAACATGTAGACATGGATACCAGTTGACAGAACTTTGGAAATGGTAGAAGAAATGTGCAACAAGAATCAGGCTACTATGATAGAAAGTAAACTGAATAGTAAACGGGTAATAGAATTACTAGAATTAATATGTTTTAATTGTTTTTTTTAAATTTAACCAAACATGATATAAGCAAAAAGAAGGTTTTCCGATGGGTAGCCCTATCTCAGGAACACTCTGCAATATATTCTTTATTGATTTTGGGTAAAAAAATATCCTCACATGGAATGAAAAGAAATTTGATTACATGAGATATGCAGATGATATCTTAATCACATGGAAAGGTTCAACTAAACAATTCAAATTTTTTTTCGATTTTATAAACAAAATTGATGATAACATTAAATTTAAAATGGAAGAAGAAAATAATAATGTATCAATTTTCTAGATTTAACGTTAAATAATAAAGGTAATATCATTGATTACGAACATTATAAGAAAACTTATCAAAGCAACATCATGTTAAATTATGAATCTATATACAATTTTTCCTCAAAAAAACCATTAATGTGGAATAGTTAGCAAAGGATTACAAACAATACTTGGGATGAGAAAAAATGAACAAATAAGATTGAAGATTGAAAAAAATCCTATACAATAATGAATACCCGAAGACTTAATTAGACTTAATTTTAATTAAATACCAAAAATATTTAATTGACCAAACACTGGTACTTAGTCTAAATACTGGCACATCATGTCTTAATTCTAGCCCCTGCCAGTAATTGGTCAACTGTGTTATACTCTGGCTTAATAGCCTACACTTCATCTTAAATATTAAAGCAATGGCCAATTATTAATTGAGTGCAGCCAACTTTTTTCATATTTATTTTAGAGGCCAAGCTTAATGTTTCATTATTAATTCTAATATTTTTTTTCAGAAAGACGTTCAGAAATTTTTTTTTAGGCCTAAAACATTTGAACGTAAATATTTTGATTATTTATTTTAAAAATAATTTCTTTCTGATTGCATTAATTTTAATTGGTTCAACTACATTAAAAAATTATAACCTAATAAACTGATATTTTTCTACGTATTAAAAATTACAAAGAATTATACTATATTTATATAATACTTATTTATTGACAAATGTGTATGAATCGGTTATAAGGTCATCCCGCTTATAAGGTCACTTTCGCGAGCTTATATCGAGCTTATGTGACCTTATATCGAGGTCTGACTGTATTTATTCAATTACTACAGCTTGAATGTTGACGTACTAATTATAAATTTGCAAACGAATTTCTGTATAACTCGAAGGAATTTATTGTATTTCAGGGTGAGTCCCAGTATTTCTTTTTACATAAATATAAAGAGGAAAGCTTTAACTTCAAAATACAAAATGAATTAGGCGCGGAATAGCGCAGATGTTAATGTTAAAAAAAAAAATACATATCTACTGCCATACCTATTTTTTCGAGCGCTTTTAATTCTGATTGTTTTTGTGTTTAATAGGTCCATCTGGATCAAAGTTATGACCCGAAAATAACTTTATGATATTATGCAACATCGTAAAAATGAAGATATGAGCAAAAAATTAGAATATTTAGAAATTATTTTGCTAAGTCGAGAGAATTACGCTGAAGAAGAAGAAAAACAATTTAAGCACAAACTGTCTTACATAAAGTCAGAGTTTAAGCGCAGATGGATCGCTGCACATAAGAAAAATGACATCTTTTTAAAAAAAACAATGAAAATTGGCTTCAAGGTGCTTTTTAAATACCCACAGCAACAGCTCGATCTGGGCGGCCAAAGAAGTTATTCGATGATTTAAGCGATCGAAGTAAAAGACGGAAGACCGAAGAACTCCGCATACTTTTGAGACAGACCAATTGACGTTTGATGCTCATGGAAGTCGCGAGCTGAAGGCAAAACAGATGCATCCAAAGTATTAAAAGAATTATTGTATCTTCTAGGAGAGCGACGAAATATAGGAAGACCTAAAAGCGTGTACAAGAAGAAAGACTACGATTGACACTGCTACAAGCGCTGGCAATGTTCGTTGAAGCTGGGCTTTCGAGAAAACAATATGCAATAATTAGAAACACGGACCAAAAATTATACCAATGCTACTCAATTTTACAACAGGCTAAAAAGGACTGCTATCCAGTTCCTCAATCATATAGAGTGACAGCCACATGTGCTGAAATAAATTTACAGAAGTGATTGGACATACCGCAACAAGATTATTCACATATTTTCAAGAAGTAGTGCAAACTCTTACCAAAGAAAATAGTAACACAGTGATATTAACTAACAAATGGGGATGTGATGGATCACAGCAAACTCAGTTTAAACAAAAATTTGAAAGCGAGTACGATTCCTAACATTTGCAAACATTTTCCAAAGTTCGTTTTTTATGTTAAATTCTGTGACGAGTAAGCAAATTTTCTGTACTCTAAGGCCAATTACAATTATAAGTACAAGTTATGAAAACATCAGTACCACCATAAGCTCTGAGGTACATCCTGAGTCTTCTCAAGTCAATAACGAGAACTTCCCCTGAATGACGAATTCAGTACTTGTAGTATCTTTCCCTCGCGCTCTCTACCAACACGCTCGATCAGTTCCACGACAGCGGAAATCTTCCTGAAAACGGATAAATCCAATAAGAAGAGTTCAAATGAAAGTAGATTAAAACAGTGAAATCCATATTTACAAAACAAATAAAAAAGAATATCGAATAATGATCTCAACGTTAATGAATAGGATGAACCGGTATACATAAATGAAAATCTTTTAGTTTAAAGAAAAATTTCTTTTGGCATACCAAAAAAAAAGTATCGGGAAAAGATAATACAATTCTCATAAGAAAAAACGATGACTCAAACATAAGTAGAATCAAAAATGAAATGGATCTGAGATAATTAAAATAAGGTACCTGTTAAAATGTATAATTATTTGCTCTTTTACCAATGGCAGAAATTGATAAAGACAAACAATGTAATTAAGTCAAACCCAGTAATCCAAAAATCAATCTGAAATATAAAAGAAAACTCTGATCTAATGAATAATATCAGTAACCCTAAAAATTCTTCAAAAATTATTCAACATCAAAATATTCGCTCAGATTAAACTGGGATCTGTTTTCTTGCAAAATCAATAATTCTCTTTCTATCAATGACACACTAATTTTAACTAAAGTAAACATAACAATCAAAGAGAACTATTGATATAAATTAGAAAATTGAAATTCTTTAGTAAAAGTTAGAGCAACAAAACAGGGAATAATCATCTTTCTTTAAAAAAAGAAATTTACATTTAAGGAAATCAGACACAAATCACTGTGAAAATTGTTTTGCAGAATTCACGGATTCAATTAACAACGAAAAATTTATAGTAATTGGAATGGAAAGACCCCCAAAACGAAGTAAAATATCTTTTATTGAAGAAATGAATAATTTATTCAATTAAAAATTAAACAATTATAAGAATACTGTTGTTTTTTTTTCATTCAAGATATATACATTGATCTTAGGAGGAAAAATAAAGATTTCACTTCTTTAAAATATCTGGTCCAATGGTTTCAAAAATTGTAAAAATGACGAGATTTATTATACAACTATAAAAATTTCCTATTGTCCCTCAAAACATTGATATTAACCTAATCACAACAAATAAAAAAGCCATCAAATTATGTGTAGATCTTATAGTTTTAAGAGATACCTGTGTTATTAGGAATTATATGAACAAAGGCAACAAAATACATATTTAAACAAAAACAAACTCAAAATATAATACAGGAAATCTCCGAAAAGAATATTACCGATTGTAATGAAATCTATAATAAGATAACAGAAATAAATGAATCAAAAATAATAAAAATATATTGAACAAAAAAACTAAAAGAAACGAACGAACAAATAATCCTGAATCCCCTGTGAAATCATAAAAGAAATCAATGAGATAGACTATTTCTTTAGGAAATGGAAAATCAACAAAAATTAATTAGAAATTTTACAATAATTATAAATTATTAAGAAATAAACTAAAAAAACTGTAAAATATAGAGTGATAATATATGTTTTTTTTCCACACACAAAGACACTTGTAGTAAAATTTTCAATAGATTTATTGAAAATATAATATGATATATGATTAATAAAATACTTGTTGCATAACAAGCTTAGTTGTATAGTTATTTAGTTCTACTAAATAGATAGATAGTTCATCTAGTTCATTACCATTCAGGTAAAGTAAGCAGTAAAGTTCTTCTTGCACAATAAATTCTAAATTCACAGAATAGAACTTCCGAAGTATCTATTTGATACTAAATTTCTACTTTGATAATAATAATAATAGTTGTCGACTTGACAAGCACTTTTATAAATTAAATAAAGTAATAATTGTAGTACAGGTAACTGCTTTCAAATTTCTTTAGTAATTGAATAATTAATGATGAAACACAACGTTCATTTTTCTATTTGGAAGCACTAAATGTCTGAATTCCCACAATCTTGTGACGAATCGTCACTAACGAAATTCAATATAATTAATATTCACTTACTACGCAAAGTTAATTTATTCTACTATCGATAATGGCTTTTAAAATATTTCTACTGTCCATAATGGCTTTTAAATATTCTACTCGAATAATCTTCCGCTTTAATATAGGAATCTTCTTCTAGATATCCTCGACAGACGCTTGTCGGATCGTTCAGGTCCTTCCAAATAATATCGTTTCACTTCGCTCATTCCAGTTGAATCGTCTTAATTCAAACTCCTCAGTTTGTCTCTTACTTTAATTGAAATAAAGATTACTCACAGTTTCTATCGAACTTCTAGTTAAATCGTCTCAATTCGGTTCCTATTCTCTTTTCTGTGTAGACTCAAGACGCACACCTTGGTCTTTAAAATTCGCTCCATTGATTCAGCTGACTTCGTCTTCCCATGATGCACCACTTCTCTCGACATCGTCTGCTATCCTCGGGAATGTCTCTTTCGTACTGCGGACACAACGCCTTTCCTGTTCATTGGAATTTTCCCACTGACCCAAAACGAGGCAGCGCCTCTCTTTTTATCAGTTCATGCGGCTGACGTTTAGTTATGCAAATTTTAATTCATAATATATTTAATTTTGCTTCAATTGAATTTTAAATTAGGATTCAAGCTATCCTAAAATTTTATTTTAAATTACTTTTAAATAATATTAGTAGTTATATTCTACAAAAACAAATTAAAGAGTTAAAACAGAATCCTATAAAAAGAAATTCAATAACGAATTCAATTTTCCAAAACCCAATGGAATGAAATAATTTTATATTAGAAGGACAGCAAAATACCTGAAAACACAGAATTCGAAAAGCTAACGGAAAGCATTCAATCTTACAATAAAGAAAAAATTGTTAGTGGAAAATTTGCAACCAATTCTCAATTGTTGGAAGAAATGTGATAAGATCTTACGTAATGATGTAAACTTATATTACAAATCTCTATTGACTTTGAGAAACCAAACTATAAAGAAATGTTAAATGTTATTAATAAGCTAAAAAGCAAAAACAAAAATTCATAGGTCTTGATATAATCTTAAAATCAGAGAAATCAAGGATAATAAAGAAATTTTTGCACACAAAAGTAAGTTGTTATTAATGAAAATTGTAGATAAAATAAAACCGACAATTTAAAAATTTCAAAAATTGTTTCTATTACAAAGTGAGCGGATATCCTAAATTATAAAAATTATAGGCTAATTTCAATTCCGCCGATGTTATATAAAATTATTAAAAACCATATTTTTCTAAAAATTATTAATTAGCTAAATAACTTAAAACTCATAATTTCAGACCAATTTGCATATCAGAAAAACAATTGTACTAATCTCTCATTTGAAAACATCTCAAACAATGTAGATGACAATAAACACATCTTCACAACAATGAAATATCTCTATATATAAAAATGAATGTATCTTTCTTTCTTTCTTTGTCTGTCCTTTATACACTCCTAGGCCCTTTGACCTATCTGGACCAAACTTTGCAGAATTACTCTTTAGGACCCTGCGGAAAAGATAGGCTACCTTAGAACCTGGAAACACCACCCCCAGGGGTTGAAAAGGAGTGAATTCCACACAAATATTGTTATGCAACAATTGGAGCTCGGCGACAATGACAACTATACCCATAGTGTTGTGCAACAATTGGCACGAACTATTGTTGTGCAACAATTGGCACGAAACTATTGTTGTGCAACAATTGAACCTAAACTATGATTGTGCATAATAGCGACATAATGAATAATAGTGCATAGTGATCAGATGAATTTTTACGAACTAGAAAAGGTCTGACGTGATAGGATTATGATGTTACAAAATTCAAATAATCTCGAACTAGGGGTATAAACGGGACAGAGAAAGGGATGGGAAATCTTATATTTTCCGATCTCTATATTATTTTCATATCTATGAATGTCGAGTTACAAAATTCAAATAACATGGAACTAGGAGTGTACACTGGGAGGACGGTGAGTGGATGAGCAAACATGGTTCAAAGATACTTCTACGAGGGATTCGGGATAGCTATAGATTTGTAAAGAGATCAGACCTTTTGAGTTGTTTTTGTTTTGTTTTTGTACCAACCGGGAAAGTTTCGAAATGATCTCGCAATTGCAATTTCTTTATCATACACATTTGGACATTTGTTTTTTGTAACCCGAGCGAAGAACGGGTCTTTCCGCTAGTATTCAATAAAATACATTTATACAATATATTAAATATGTATTTTATTGAATATATTTTATTGGTGGAAATATTTGGTTATTTTTAATAATAGGCTAATATGACGACTAGAAGAGATTCTTACGTTTATTGACATAAGCAAAGCATTCTGTAGCAATGGTATGAAATGTTATTAAAAAAACTATACAATGTTGGTATAAGAGGCTCGTTATATGAAATTAATAAAGACTACTTCAAGAATAGAAAAATCTTTGTTTCAATTGTCAATATTCACAGAGACATGAAAACTATCAAAAATGGAGTCCCTCAAGGTTCACAACTCGGCCCTTTGTTTTTCTTACTTTTTACAAATGATCTATTTCAAGTACTAAAATCATATTACATACATATTTTTGCAGACGATATAATGGTCTATTCGAATGGGAACAGCACTACAGAAATAAGAAACAAATTACAAAACTTATTAAATTTAATACAAAACTATGACAACAGACATGATGTTAATATGTCTAACGTTAATATATCTAAAAAGAAAGACTAATAACAGATAAGCCAAACATCTTTATTCACCCTCTTAATTGTCTTCGTAATTCACTATATGAATATAAAAGCTGCTCAGAATTAAAGAACACAAAACAATTAAATATCTGGGTTGAAATAATATCCCAAATGAAGATTTTTCGTGGAATAAGCATATAAATTACACTGCAACACAATAGTTAAAGCAAATTATTATACAAGAAATGTAATTCAAGCAACGATTACAATGTTATTATATAATGCTTTACTCGATTCGAACGTCAACTATGCGGCTAACATTTGAGCCAAAACTAATGACTGATGTTAAAAATTTTATAAAATATTTTTATAAGATTTTAAAGTTAAAAAACAAGTCTCTTCAAAAACAAGTAAATATAATTTATGCTAAAGAATAAATTTAAGGGTGACCCATAATAATAAAAAAAATTAAAAATAATAATAAAAAAGAAAGTAGAATAATGTACTTTAAGGGAAAATAAAGAAAACAATGTTAGGAAAATAAAGAAAACCAAAAAAAAACATGCGGAATGTAAACGATAAAAGCATAATCTGAAATAAAAATTTTCAATGTAGTATACTAAATCCCAAACAAAAATTCATGTACAACATGTAATTAAAAACTATTATAAATCTTTGAGCACAAGAAAGAAAAAAAAAATCTCATATAATCTCAGAAACAAGAAAACAATCCGTCATCCATTTAATGTTTATGGAAATTTAAACTATATAATAAATTAAAATGTATTCAGCAATATATAATGTCCGGTCACTTTATTAGGTGCACTTACCTGGTAGCGTGTTGGGCCGCCTTTAGCTCTCAAAACAGCCTGAATTTGTCGAGGCATGGATTCCACAAGATGCTGACCACGTTGTTAAGTATTGTGTACCATGCAGACATGAGTGTGTCACGCAGTTCCTGAAGATTTGAAGGAGGTGTAGGTCTATAGCGAACAGCCCGTTCCAGCTCAAACCACAAATTTTCAATCGGACTGAGATCCGGGGACTGAGCGGGCCACTGCAGCCAGGAAAAGTGATCGTCATGTTCCTCAAACCATCCCATTGGGATGCGGGCTTTCTGCACCGATGCATTATCCTGCTGGAAGTAGCCATCTGCATGAGGATAAATTGTTAACATGTATGGTTGCACTAGGTCAGCTTCGATTTAGGTTTAAGTACGCTTTAGCATCTTGACGTGCCTCCAAAGGTATCAATGGACCCAACGTTTGCCAGGAAAAATCCCCCACACCATGACACTTCCCCCACCGGCTTCAAGAGTTGTTGTGAGACACAGCATTTGTACGCACAGTAGGGGCGTACCTAATAAAGTGACCGGACAGTGTATACCTACAAAGATCCAATGTGATGAAAGAATTAAAAAAGGGGCTGATAAAATGTAATTATGAGAAACTTATTGTAAATCCTGTGTGTTACACATTATTTAATTTTATTTTTTTAATTTGATATACTTCCAATATCATTTATGTTTATTGTATTACTTCTAACTTTACTGAATAAAAATAAGTTAAACGTAGGTCACTTTATTAAACAAACGTACTTAGAATTAAATCAGAAAATAATTTTTATTTTTATATTATTTTATTGTTTAATATAAAATTTTGGAAATTTTATGGTCCACTTCTCGGACTTTTTGACAAAAAATATTTTGAAAACAAAATATTGATGTAAGGCTTTTAGTGCTTTTTTTGTTATTGTATTAAAAGTATTTGTATTCAAAATTAAGAACATAATTATAGTATACCTACATTCAGAACTTGCTGATAAGAATTTGTTATTCCTTAAGGAACTGTAAATTTTATATTTAGAAACAAAAAAAAAAATATTATTATTATAAGTAATAGTAGTAGTATTTATTATGTTAAATTGTTTCGTAGAATAACTTTAGTACTAATAAGAAATCATATATTTGTATATTTACATTGGCTATATTTACTTATTTGTTTTCTTCTTTTAATGTTTTTTCTTGTAGACTTGTAAGTTATTCAAATGTATTTTGTAAGCAAAAGAGAAAATAATGTATGTAATTGCCAGAACCAGTTGACACTTCAATAACGAGACTGTACTGAGCTTACCTACATATGTTAATAAACAAAAGTAAAAAAAAAATATTATTATTATTATTATTTACAAGATGTGATAAATAAAATAAATCTTACAAATTTACTAATTTTTTTATAATTTCAAAATTTCAAAATTTCAAAATTTCAATAGAAATTGGTTGAATAGAATTAAAAATTCTAGATATTTTGTCTCACTTTGAATAGTGATAATTTTTTGACTTTGTGATATTTATATCTATTTTATTTATTATGTATTATTTAAATGTTGTTTTATATTTTAATTCCTAGTACCTGTTGATGGGATTTATTTGTAATCCTAACAGGACTATGTTTTGAAATAATATATTAAATAATTATTAAAAAAATATATTATTAACTGTTAGTTAACTGTTTCTCCTAATTTATCACATTCAGAAACTTTCAATTCTATATTTATTAATGTTTAATCGGCAATGTTAGTCTTTTTATTATATATCTCTTAATCAAAATTATTGTATCAAATATAACTAATAACTTAATTCTATCAATATGTATGTACTTAACAAAAAATATTGATAGAAATGCTTCCTAACAGGATGTGATAGAATCTAATTGAATTAAATGAATGAATGATTATTATTATTATATCAACATATGACACAGTACACAGAACACAACTTTGAATAGAGTTATTGAGCAACTCAAGTCTCATCCAGAGACATAAGAATTGTCCAAGTATCTTCGTAAAATATAAGTTGTGCCTAGTAATGATGTTTTTAGCAGGTCTGTTATTGAAATATTATAAAGTTCCAAACTACTAAAAAATTTTGCAAATTCCTTTGATATGGCACCAACGGCACCAATGACAATAGGTGTCACAGTGGTACGTTTGTTCCACAATCAAGAAATTTCAAATTTCATATCCCTATATTTTGTGATATTTTCCTGTTCTTTCTCAACAATTGATGTATCTCCAGGTATACCCACATCGATTAGAAAAACACATTTCTTTTCTATCCTTGTTATGTCTGTGTTGTTATTGTGTGCTGTGATCAAAATGACGGTCAGTTCGTAATCGGAAATCCGAAACGATTTTTACTTCATCATTTTCTAACACTTTCTCAATAGTATGTTCCCACCAGTTTTGGAAACTGGGAATTTATATTTTTTGCATAAATTCCAATGGATAATACTGGCTACTCTATCGTGATGCCTTTTGTACTTAGTTTGAGCAATTTTGCTGCAACCACTGATAAGATGATCAATAGTTTCTTCTTTTTCTTTGAATAATCTGCATTTACTGTTGTCGCTTACATGTTGTATCCTGGTTTTCATCACATTACTTAATAAAGCTTGTTCTTGTGTAGCGAATATCAACCCTTCGGTTTTTTTCTTGAAGCAGCCATTTTGAAGCCATTGCCAGTTTCTGGAAATCGTCAATTTTCCTTCAATTTGTTTTATATATTGCCCAAGGAGTGGCTTGTTTTTAATCATCATCTTTTCCTTGCTTTTTCTTACATAATCATTTAATCCTCGTTTTAATCATTTAAATCATTTAATCTCTTCTACAATTTGCTTGATTTGAAGAAGTGCTCTGCCACCTTCTTTCCTTGGAAGATATAATCGATCAACATCACTTCTAGGATGGAGAGCATGGTCCATAGTCATCAACTTTCGGGTTTTCCTGTCTAAAGTATCCAAGTCAGCTTGTGTCCAGTCAATGATTCCTGCAGTGTATCTAATTACAGGAACTTCCCAAGAGTTAATAATAATAATAATAATAATAATAATAATAATAATAGTATCCCATTCACACATACAAAACTATACATCACAACAGACCTGACATTACACTTGTTGATAAGGTCAACAAACCGACCTATCTCATTGATATTGCAGTTCCCATCAGCAAGAACATGCAGAAAACTCACGCTGACAAGATAAGTAAATACACAGACCTAGCACACGAGCTCCAGAAGCAGTGAAGGCAGGACCGAGTACGTGTTGTACCCATCATCGTGTCCGCTATTGGTCTGGTGCCTCACACATTGCATCACAGCCTCAGCACAGTAGGAATTCATAAAAACACTTATGCACAACTCCAGAAGGCTGTGGTACTCAACACAACACGCGTAGTTCGGAAATTTATGGACACAAGCACACATCCCTAACTATTCTTCCAATCTTTTTTTTTTTTTTTTATTCACTTGGCAATATGTGCTTTGGTCCTTTACACGCCATATTGTCTTAGCTGGGGAATCCCATGGTTTGAAACTTTTGCGATATAATAATAATAATATTATAGACCTGCAAAAAACATCATTACTAGGCATAACTTATATTTTACGAAGATACTTGGACAATTCTTAGGTCTCTGGGTGAGACTCGAGTTGCTCAATAACTCCAGTCAAAGATGTGTTCTTTTTGTCTTTGTACTGTGTCAAATGTGTTGTTATTATTATTATTATTATTATCTCGAAAAACCATGGGTTTCCACAGCTAAGACAATATGGCGGGTCAAGGACCAAAGCACATATTGCCAAGTGTATAAAAAAAAAAGAAAAAAAAAAGTTTGGAAGAATAGTTAAGGATGTATGCTTGTGTCCATAAATTTATTATTATTATTATGTTTGTATGTTTCAAACCTTGGGTTTCCCCAGCAAAAACAATATGGCGGGTCAAGGACCAAAGCACATACTGCCAAGTGTAAAGACGTGTGCGAGAATGATTAGGGTTGTGTGGTTGTGTCCATAAATTTCCTAACTATGCGTGTAGTGTTGAGTTCCACAGCCTTCTGCAGTTGTGCATAAGTGTTTTTGTGAAGTCCTAGTGTGCTGAGACTGTGGTGCAATGTGTGAGGCACCAGACCAGTGGCAGACAGAACGATGGGTACAACACGTAATCGGTCCTGCCTCCACTGCTTCTGGAGCTCGTGTGCTAGATCAGTGTATTTACTGATCTTGTCTGCGTGAGTTTTCTGCATGTTCTTGCTGATAGGCACTGCAATATCAATTAGATAGGTCTGTTTGTTGAACTTTTCAACAAGTGTGATGTCTGGTCTGTTGTGATGTATGGTTTTGTTTGTGTGAATGGGGCGGTCCCAGTATAGTTTATATGAGGGTGACTCTAATACGCTTTGTGGTATGTACTTGTAGTACGGGATTATTTTTATTATTATTATTATTATTATATCGAAAAAAGTTTTAAACCATGGGTTTCCCCAGCTAAGACAATATGGCGGGTCAAGGACCAAAGCACATACTGCCAAGTGTATAAAAAAAAAAAAAAAAAAAAAAAAAAGGGTTGGAAGAATAGTTAGGGATGTGTGCTTGTGTCCATAAATTTCCGAACTATGCGTGTTGTGTTGAGTACCACAGCCTTCTGGAGTTGTGCATAAATGTTTTTATGAAGTCCTAGTGTGCTGAGGCTGTGATGCAATGTGTGAGGCACCAGACCAGTAGCGGACAGGATTATGGGTATAACTCGTACTCGGTCCTGCCTCCACTGCTTCTGGAGCTCATGTGCTAGGTCTGTGTATTTACTTATCTTGTCAGCGTGAGTTTTCTGCATGTTCTTGCTGATGGGAACTGCAATATCGATGAGATAGGTCTGTTTGTTGACCTTATCAACAAGTGTAATGTCAGGTCTGTTGTGAATGGGACGGTCCCAGTACAGCTTATGTGAGGGTGACTCTAGTACGCTTTGTGGTGTGTACTTGTAGTATGGGACCGTGTTCTTAATAAGTGAGTATTTGTGTGCTAGCTGTTGATGAACCATCGACGCCACGTGATTGCGTCGGTGGAGGTAGTCTGTTTGGGACAGAAGGGGACAGCCTGATATTACGTGGTCGATCGTCTCATGCGTAGTGTGGCATTTCCTGCATTTGTCGTCATGTGTGTTTGCATCGTGTAGAATGTGTTTCTTGTAGTTGCGTGTGGGGATGACTTGGTCCTGTATCGCGATCATGAACCCTTCGGTCTCCCCAAACAGCTCACCACTCGTCAGCCATCTGTTCGGCGCTTCCATGTCGACATGAGGTTGGCTGAGTTCGTGGCGATGTCTGCCATGGAGTTCCTTACGATTATTATTATTATTATTATTATTATTATTATTATTATTAATTTTTAAATATAACATTTTCATATGTTTTGTTTTAAAAAATATAAAATTCGCCGAAGTCTCATGCGCAATAATAATTATATTTCGATATCGGTTTCGGTTCCCAAAGCGCTAAACTCTATTTCGTGCAGTCCTCCTTCTCCTGAGATTATAGAAGTTTTTTTTTCTTCACTGTTTAAATAGCTTAGTGTTAGATAGTAGATAGATAGATGCTCTCGCATTATTATCATTATTATTATTATTATTATTATATCGAAAAAGTTTCAACCCATTGGATTCCCCAGCTAAGACAATATGGCGGGTCAAGAACCAAAGCACATATTGCCAAGTGTATTAAAAAAAAAAAAAAATTTGGAAGAATAGTTAGGGATGTGTGCTTGTGTCCATAAATTTCCGAACTATGCGTGTTGTGTTTATGTAATTTGATACACTCTATGTTAATGATTGTTTACTGGAGCCTTCTGGAGTTGTGCATAAGTGTTTTTATGAAGTCCTAGTGTGCTGAGGCTGTGATGCAATGTGTGAGGCACCAGACTAGTAGCGGACAGGATGATGGGTACAACACGTACTCGGTCCTGCCTCCACTGCTTCTGGAGCTCGTGTGCTAGGTCTGTGTATTTACTTATCTTGTCAGCGTGAGTTTTCTGCATGTTCTTGCTGATGGGAACTGCAATATCAATGAGATAGGTCTGTTTGTTGACCTTATCAACAAGTGTAATGTCAGGTCTGTTGTGATGTATAGTTTTGTCTGTGTGAATGGGACGGTCCCAGTACAGCTTATGTGAGGGTGACTCTAGTACGCTTTGTGGTGTGTACTTGTAGTATGGGACCGTGTTCTTAATAAGTGAGTGTTTGTGTGCTAGCTGTTGATGAACGATCGATGCTACCTAATTGTGTCGGTGGAGGCAGTCTGTTCGGGAGAGAAGGGGCCACCCTGATATTATGTGGTCGATCGTCTCATGTGTAGTGTGGCATTTCCTGCATCTGTCGTCATGTGTGTTTGCGTTGTGTAGAATGTGTTTCTTGTAGTTGAGTGTAAGAATGACTTGGTCCTGTATCGCGATCATGAACCCTTCGGTCTCCCCAAACAGCTCACCACTCATCAGCCATCTGTTCGACGCTTCCATGTCGACATGAGGTTGGCTGAGTTCGTGGCGATGTCTGCCATGGAGTTCCTTACGAGCCCATGATTCACGCAGCTGCTGTGTGTGGGTGTCGGGAGTGGTGAGTGTTAGAGAAGGGTTTGCGAGGTCCAGGGGTGTGAAGTGTGTGTCAGCCTTATTATTATTATTATTATTATTATTATTCACACTTAACTAATTAGTAAACAATCATTAACAAAGAGTGTATGAAATTACATAAAACAAAACATAATTAAGTTGAATAGGCCGTTCCTGCATGACCAAGCCGTCTAGACGGTGGTCTGCCGTGTGGCTGTTGTGTTAGAACCTGGGTTCGAATCCCGGCGTGGGCATGGCTGTTTCTTTCTTTTTCTGTTTTCGTCTGTTTCTCAGGGTTATTCTGGGCGAGATGTGAATCTCGTGCCCCTTTTTGAATTTCCTAGCTTCACCCTGACGTTGTCAGGTAGGATTAGCCCGTGGTCCATAGTTGGCCAAAGTCGATGAAAGGAAGGAAATGTCAAAAACACAAACTTCGAAAAACCTCTATCAGAGAGACCAATTGGATAAAGCGTCTTATTATCCGTGCTCCTATTGGATATAGGGACAATGATACATTAAATCTTTAAAGAAGCATACCTGAAACACTATAAAATTTAGAAAACTGAAACAAAATTAATGGAATGATAGAAAAGAATACGTGCTGAATAAATTCTTTGAAAAGTGTCAAAAAGCCCAGCACAGAATAAACAACAAATAAATTGCCTTTTTTGATTCATTTACCGGGGAGGAACAGGTAACAGCTGTTTCGCTATTCTCGGCTTCACAGGAATTTATTTATTGCCTTTTTGCCTTTGGGGAGCCACTGCCAGTTTGGCCGGTGGTTCTCTCATAGGTTTCTGCCTTTTCTGGTTCTTTATCGGGAGAGGCAGGGCAGGTCTGATGAGCTAGTAGAATAGCGAAACAGCTGTAACCTGTTCCTCCCCGGTAAATGAATCAAAAAAGGCAATTTATTTGTTGTTTATTCTGTGCTGGGCTTTTTGACACTTTTCAAAATTAATGGAATGGTTGAACAATTATGAGAAATAATTCCTGCTAATTGTTAAAGCGCAGGAACCAAAAGCTTCAGATTATGTTTCGTTTTCGATTTCAAAAGCGCTTTTGTAAAAATCGTGTAATCTTTTTTTCCGGATATCTTTTTCCTGAAAGGCCAACTTGAATCTGATACAAGAACCACGAAGATGGTTTCATGGGAGACATTTAAGAATTGTTTCTGCCGGATGTTTTGCTCTTCTTCAAAAGAAGAGGGCTGATGAATTCTACTCCACCGCTGCATCGAAATTGAACAAGAAACAAGTCACAATTTTATCAGACGTCTGTGCAATCTCTTTGACCCTGCAATGTCTCCGGTCAAGCGACTTGAGTATTTGAGGAGTGGAATGAGTGAACAATAATCACTGATATGACGTTACGCCTCCTACAACACCACCGGATGTATTGGAATTTGCCAGAAGCATTAAGAGGACGCTTCAGCCGAGATTGTCAAGCTTCTCCTTTTCCTTCATCTGTTCTAACATCGAATGTTGTTTCTTCTGTCGACGATCGTCAACGGTTAAACAGATCATTCAATTAGATTCTCTCCCTAAATACTTAGTTGATAACTCACTTTTCAAGAGTATTCGGATAAAAATTCGATCGTGGACAGAAATTGGCAAAATCATCTACGAGAATTGGCTGGAATTCGATATAGCAGAGAGAGAGAGATGAGAAACAATTATCCTTTTATTTACCTTTATGTCCACCTGTAAACATACATATAACGTAATTCATCAATTTTTAACAATAAATTAAGAAAATTAAAATAAGAGGTGGGCCCGGTAGCCGAATGGGTAAGGGCGCTTGGCTGCGGGTTGGAGGTAGCGGGCTCGATTCCCGGCCTCGGCGGAGGACGGGAATTTTTCCACGCTTTTTTCTCCTCCAAACGGGACCGAGGGTCTACCCAGCCCTCTATAGAATGGGTACCGGGTTTCTTTCCCGGGAGTTAAAGGCGGGCGAGTGACGGGCTGACCCCCCGTCCTCAACTTTGTCCCGTAGGTTTCTCAACACTGGAGCCTACCCTCCAGCTGCATTGCGCGGTCCTCTTTCCCTGATCGCAACTTTAACTTTATTAAAATAAGAGAAATTGAGCATCAAACAAAATCTAGAAATCAAGCACAAATGATCTCTAATTTCGACATCATCACCCTACAAACATTGGCTACTTGCCCCGCTGTTCGTTTTGAATAGTGTGACTCATGGACGGCGTTCGGTCAAAGCGCATCCATGAAACGCAGTGACATCAGCCATAGCGATGAGATATGCTGTACAAAGATGACTGAAAAGCAAGAACTTCTCTTTGAACTAAAATATCTGTAGGAATCCATGAAATCAAATGAATTGCAAAGTAGAGGATTCCTATATGCGTGTAGGAATAACAAAACGAAGATTATGCTAAAAATAGGATTATGATTGCTCGTTGGTGAAATATTCGAACAATACTGAATTGCATTTGAAGACACTATGCTATCATAATTATCAATCAAAATAAAAGTTCCATTTATATGTGAATTTATATATTTGAATGTGTAGATTATTTATCAAATACATCCATGAATGTTCCGAAAATATATATTATTAAACAATCATTTCATTCAATGGAGTTACTGAAAAAGATGTCTATTCGCTACCAAGAATCGCTAATGGAAGTGACCGACTTCAAAGGGTAAATCTCAAACACTGATTTGGCTTTAGGCTATTGGGAAATAGAAGAAGATGAAAAAGATCAGGAAAACAAGCTTTCTAAAGTCCTGATAGTTTTATAAATTTTAGTCCTATATTTTGGATTGTGTAATGCGCCCTCAGCGCCGATGGATCTTAGTTTGGCTGATATCAAGTGGATTTCTTACTTCGATGATATCTGATAATTTTTTCTGATAACTTTTCAGAGCATCTATACTGGCTCGACTCAGTTTTAGGATCTATCCAAGACACTGCTATCCCATTTAAACCAAATGCAAGTTTGGAAGCCATCATCTAAAAATCTTAGGTCAGGTAGTGTAGCAGAAGGAATATGTCCCGACCCTGATAAGCTTCGAGCAGTTCCCTCAACCAAATATGTGAAACAGGTATGCAGTTGTTTTAGAACTATGGTCTTAATACAGACAATTTGGGAAGTTTTCAATGATTCTCAAACCATTAACTGAATTGACAAACAAAGATACTTTTTTGTAGGGAATAAAGATCAGAATCAAGCCTTTCAAACAAGGAAGGAGTTACTGACATCATCGTTCATCTTGTCACACTAAAATAAAACTGTTCCAACCTTAGCCGTTCTGGAAGTACATTTATTAGCTATCAATGATGTTGTCTAAAGGAATTGGGACAGTAGACTGCCATGTTTAACGTTCACCTACAATATCTCTAAGCAGAATACAATCAGATTCTCCCTTCTTTCATCTCCTAGGGTAAAAAAGCTGGAACAACCCTCGACACCATGCTCCCAATTCCTGATGTTGAGAACTGGAACTCGCAGAGATACATCGAACGTCATCAACCAAAGATTAGAAGATGCTAGACAGCTGGCTAAATTGAACAGTAAGAATCAGCAAAGATCCAAACGGAGGTTCTATCAACGGTATCTCCATGTTACTTTTACTCCAGTCGACTTGGTTTGCAGAACTATGCGACGAGGGAGCCTTTCCTTCAAACTTCTCCATCGATACTTTGGCCCAAACCAAATTGTTAGACAAATATCAAATATCAATTACGAGATCAAATCAGTAAAAGATCAACATTTTTCAGAACTCACAAACCTAACAAAACAGTAAGGAAATGTTCTAAGGATAAAACCTTAAATTTGACAAAAGTAGCAATTCTCTTCATCTTCCTGCATTTTGCCTGCATTTTTCTGCACAGACACACACTTAGATGCACAAACATCACCACACTATAGGTAGGCCTGTCCAAGCACATTTTTCAACTCAAATGTGTTTTTAGGAAAAAAAAAATTACAATTTAAATATATATAGGTTAATGTAAGTTAGGGCAAAAAGAATCGTAATTTTTTATAGGACTTAAAATTATATTTTAGGACTTAAAAAGTAGATTATAATGTTGATTCAGTCAAATAGGAAGAATGTACTTCAATCATCTTACAACATTTTCAGTCGGAAAGTTTTCAAAGTAAAATGAGATATATATAGTGAATATACTTTTGAATGCTTTGCAACATTTGAGTTTATTTTAACGGGATAAAAAATTTTAAGAATCCTCGAAGAAAATGCGTCTTTTCCGTTGTAAATATAAAAGGCATGGACAGCGAATGATGAAAAACACAACAGATAATCTAAGATATCAATTGAACAATATTATTAACATATTCTATGTTTTTTAAAGAGATGTAAATGATGAAATTGAGAAAAGAAAAATGCACATTCTTGTTTTAGACATTGAAAAGAAAAATAAGACATTTTGCAAAAAACAAAAGGTGGAAGAATGTAATCATTCAATTTTCCAATAAGTTGACAATATTCATAAACTAACGAATGAACTAACAATAACTTTTAATACTCGATAAATAATGAACAATGCATTGTATAATGGTTTCTATTTCTTAGATCCGAATAATTTTTATAAAATTTTATACTATACTAATGAAATGCCATTTGACACATTTTGAGAGTTTAGCAGGTTTGAAAAATAAAAAATTGAAACTAATATGACACAGGAAATTTTACAGATAGAACTACTAGATTTTGCAAAAACATGGACTATTTTTAATAAAACCCTAAGAGATAAATACAAAAACAAATTTGAATGTTCAGATTCTGATTCAGATGATGATTCAAAATCACCTGAAAAAGAAAAAAGTTAAAAAAATACAAAACATCTAAATATCCCATGCTTTGTTGTTATGCAGTATTTCAAAAATTTACTTTACATACTCACAAAATATCATAATATATTTTAGCGTATAAATTCGTTTTAATGGGCAGCGCGGTTGGCGTTGTCGCTATAACATTGGCCTCTCACCTCTGAGTACCGGGGCTCGGTTCTCTTGTGGATTTCATTATGGTGGACTATCCGCGCTGGGCAGATTTTCTCGGGGTTCTGCCTTTTCCCCTGCACTTCTCCCACCATACTTTCTCAGTCTTTCTCTCCATCTGTCCTTATTTCCATGGGATAGTACAATAGACCTCCGGTTGCAGTGCTTGGCTTCTGTGCCACCCACATTCACTACTTAACATAACATAACAAACCATAATTCGTTTTAATTATATCATCCACTCGGATATCTTGCGAAGGATCATTTTCGCAATTAAAATATACAGGGTGCGGCATAAGTAACGCCCTTTTTGTAAGTGGAACAAAATTAAAGCTTAATGTCTTTAATTAATTAATTTCTAACTCTCTAATTCTTTAATTAAGAAAGTAAGTAATCAATTAATTAATGTTTACGTTAATTAATTTCTAAATCTCAAAGTTTGCATGATGGAGATCAAGATAGACGATTGCAATTTTTTGAAATCTTTATGACTATAGTTACTGAAAATGTAATCTTTCCTGAAAAGATATGGTTGTCAGATGAAGCAACCTTTAAGTTAAATGGACATATCAATCGTCATAATTGTGTGTATTGGAGCAATGAGAATCCTCATATGTGTCATCTTGGAAAAGGATATTATTTTTACCAAGAATAACAGTTTGGGCTGCCATTTCTTGCATGGGATTGATAGGGCCGATATTCTTTGACGGTACTGTGAATCAAGATAATTATTTGCATAAGCTACAAACGGAATTTTGGTCAAGAGTTGAACATCAAAACGATATTTACTTTCAACAGGATGGCGCACCTCCCCATTATGGGATACGTGTTACGGAATGGTTAAATATAAATTTTGAAGGTTGATGGATAGGAAGAAGAGGACCAATTGAATGGCCACTACGATCACCCGACCTAACACCACCGGACTTTTTTTTGTGGGGTGTATTAAAGATCAAGTTTACAATCTTAAGCCGAAAACAATTCCACAATTAAAGCATGCAATTTCAGATAAATTCCAAGAAATTACCATTGAACTGTGTCAAAAATTTTGTAACAGTGTTGCTGGTAGAGTTCGAAATTGTATGGAACATGAAGGGGAACATTTTGAACACCACATATAAATTATTAACTTTTAACGTCTATAACTTTTGTAAATAAAAGATAATTACAAAAGCTTTCATTTTGTTCCATTTACAAAAAAGGCGTTACTTTTGCCGCACCCTGTATTTTAAATAGCCTTCGTAATAATTTAATTCAATGTTTTTGGAAGCATTTAGATTTATTTCATCAGAAAAGGATGCATTGATAGGAATACAAGCACATATGGATGAAATGAGTAAAATAGTAATTTATTAAAACTCATGGTAATATAATGTGATTTTAATTAATATATTAATTTTATATTTATATCTTGTATGTAGAATTCAGAAAAATATAAAAGGTTTAAAATTGTACAGTAATTGTTGCTGTGGGGTTATATTGTAGCTTTTCCGTTCAATCTAACCCTGACAATCCCTTCAGTAGCAGAATGTGCTTGCATTACTTTACAACACTTCCTAAGGTTACGAGCGCAACCTAGAAAGCTCATTTCTTTTCACATGATCGAATCAAATAATTCGGATGAAGATGATAAGTTTATTGGCAGATAAAAATAGAGAGACGGAGAGGGAAACGAAGAAAATATTATAAAATATAATTCCCATTAGGCCTATAGTCAGCGACGAGGGCGGGGGGGGGGAGCCATTTCACGCCCTGGAGTTTTCGCCCTTCCTCGCGTGATTTTAGAAAATAACAACAAGGGGGTTATAGTGCACTTTCCGCTATCCGTGAAACTTTTTTTCAATTTTTTTCGAGTTGTGAGAACATGGCTGCTTTTGAACCACTTTTAAGAAGCCGGATGTTGATGAGGGATGTTTGAACTACTTGTGAAGGAGGTTGTTGCTCGAAGTATGAGCTTGTTTTCGAAATAAGTTTTCTAAACAAGTTTATTTAGAAATTTAAGAATTTTTCATGCTGATGGTTGAGAGGCAAACTTTTTTAAAAATGGTTTCGCCCGATCTTTAACTAGAAAAAGTAACCTCATTTGGGTAACTGTGATCTTGGACTAACTGTATGCAAACGGTTCATGTAACCCACGGTAGCTTGCGGCCCCGTGCTCCACATTCCTATCCTATTAAAAGCAGCTTCGGCGCGGATGATTCTAACGTTTTTGTTTAATAAATAATTAGGCTTACCTTATGCGACGATCTCGGCTCTTTGTGGCGGATATCTTTTAATTATTCCGTTAATGAATTAGTGGAACATATTTTTGCATTCGGGTTTGAATTGTCTCCGCCACATGAATTCCGCGGTAAAAGTGCACTTCATGGTACCGGGTGATGGTTTTTTTTTTCCCGTCGTGAAACATGGCCGTTTTGGAACAATTTTCAGAAACCGAAAGCTGAAGCTGATGTGACATGTTTGAACTTCCGCTGAAATTGAACGGAAGTTGATGTGGGATGTGTTTACTACCGGTGCGGAAAAATGCGTTCGGATGCAGGAGTGATTTGTGTTATTTGGGGTAAGCTTTTTTTCAAAAGTTAGCAACAGATATGCCTAGGCTGAAGAATCCGGTAAATGCCAATAGAAAGCCTTGTAAAAATTCAGCGCTGTCTGGCGTCTTATGGCTTCCAGCTTACGATATCGCGCAAGGATACATCACGTGATGTCTGCGTTTTTTACAGTATTTGGAAGGCAGTACGGCGGCATGTTTTGCATTGCTATTGAGACGTCTGAAGAAATTTCTTTTTTTTCTTTACTTCGACGCATATTTAACCGAATTTATGTGGTGGAGACAATGTAACATGAACTACAGATCAATTTGTCAAAATATCATGCATGATATCATTAAAGTATATCGGCCAGAAACCAACGAGATCGTCACATGAGTACTTAGTTTCCTCAGGTTGCAGTTTTCATCCGTTGCAGTTTTGTTTCGATTAGGGTAATTTAGGCATCCTAAGGTTATAGTATTCATCCGTTACAGTTACGGCATGGTTATGGTAACTTAAGCGTCATCAGATTACAGTATTCATCCGTTGCAGTTTTGTTTCGGTTAGGGTAACTTAAGCATCATCAAGTTACAGTATTCACCCGTTGCACTTATGGTACGGTTAGGGTAAGTTAGGAATCCTCAGGTCCCAGGATTCGCCCGTTGCAGTTATGTTTCAATTTGGGTTAGTTAGGCATCGTCAGGTTGCAGTATTCACCCGTTGCAGTTATGATACGATTAGGATAAGTTAGACATCGTTAGGTTACAGTATTCATCCGTTGCAGTTATAGTACGGTTACGATAAGTTAGGCATCGTTAGGTT